>CAHIKZ030004820.1:782500-845000 GCA_903632075.3 Acanthosepion pharaonis
ATTGCAGTATAAACCACAGGTGAAATCTCTGGGTGTTGAACAAACACAAATCGGCCTGAGCAGGCGTCTGCAACAGGGATTAGCTAGCTGCCCCAGTAGATGGACATCCATACATATCAAAAGAAATAATAATAGAGATAAAAATCCCTTGGCGTATTATATAGTAAATGAATATTTGTTTTTTTTATTTTTAAAGTTAAAAATTGTGGATACTGAACGCTAATGTGTTTATTGTCACACATCTATTTATTTTTAAAGTTAAAAATTGTGGATACTGAACGCTAATGTGTTTATTGTCACACATCTATTTATTTTTAAAGTTAAAAATTGTGGATACTGAACGCTAATGTGTTTATTGTCACACATCTATTTATTTTTAAAGTTAAAAATTGTGGATACTGAACGCTAATGTGTTTATTGTCACACATCTATTTATTTTTAAAGTTAAAAATTGTGGATACTGAACGCTAATGTGTTTATTGTCACACATCTATTTATTTTTAAAGTTAAAAATTGTGGATACTGAACGCTAATGTGTTTATTGTCACACATCTATTTATTTTAAAGTTAAAATTGTGGATACTGAACGCTAATGTGTTTATTGTCACACATCTATTTATTTTTAAAGTTAAAATTGTGGATACTGAACGCTAATGTGTTTATTGTCACACATCTATTTATTTTTAAAGTTAAAAATTGTGGATACTGAACGCTAATGTGTTTATTGTCACACATCTATTTATTTTTAAAGTTAAAAATTGTGGATACTGAACGCTAATGTGTTTATTGTCACACATCTATTTATTTTTAAAGTTAAAAATTGTGGATACTAATGCAGAAAATATTAGGCAAACCAAACTCTTAAACTGCATTTGTATTTGTAAATAAATAAACATTGAAAGTAAAGTATATTTTAATATTAGTGATAGAAATTATTAGGAAGATTTGAGATAATCATAAGTAATTCATTGAGTCTAGAACTAAACTAAACAGAATGCAGAAAGCACTGGACGGCCGTTTCATCCTATATTTGGGACTCATCAGTAGTCCGCATCCACTACCGAGAATTGAAACCCGGACAGTTATGTTATGAAGCAAACGTCATACCAACTGTATCAACGATGACGCAGAGGTAGTGAATTAGACTCGATATAGCGCCGCTCAATCATATATTCCGTGGTGGAACTCATCCGAGTCTGTGACCCCACAAGCTACAACTACTATCAACAAGCCGCTCTATCCAGAGCTATTAAAGTCAGTTCAAGCAAGGATATACAAGTGATAGAAATTATCAGGAAGATTTGAGATAATCATAATTAAGTAATTCATTGAGTCTAGAACTAAACTAAACAGAATGCAGAAAGCACTGGACGGCCATTTCGTCCTATATTTGGGACTCATCAGCAGTGTGCATCCACCACTGAGAATTGAATCCAGACCATTACGATATGGCGTCATACCCACAGGACCAATGGGTCTCGGCAATAAAGAGGTATCAAAGTAGACTATGTAGCGCCACTCTTCACAAATTCTGTCGTGTAACTCATCCAAGTTTACTTAGTCCAATAGACTGTGCCCCTGCAAGTCATGTTTTCTTTTGTATACCCTTGCTTGAACCAGCTCAAACCCTCAGTCACGATGACTTGTGGCTTCATGCTAGTACAACCAGCTTTTAATGCTCTGGATAGAGCAGCTTGAGGATATAAGACACGACTCTTGGATGAGTTACATGACGGAATTTGTGAAAAGAAAGTCTAGTTTGTTATCTCTTCACCACCGAGTCCTGTTGGTCAAGTGGGTGTGACATTTGGGTCATATCGTAATGGTCCAGAACCAGTTTTGATTCTCAGTGGTGGGTGTGCACTGATAATGAGTCCCAAAATAGGACAAAATGGCCATCCAGTGCTTTCTGCATTCAGTTGAGGATTCTTCTAGACTCGATGAATTACTTTAAAAACTTAGTTCCAACTATTATAATTGTTTTCATTTACTGCAAGGGAGAAACGTCGAGTATGAATTGGCATTGTAATTTTACCTTTAGCTTGATATTCAGGAAGACTTCAACAGAAACAAGAAAATATCAGAGATATGTAAAGCTTTAGATATTTTGCAACTACAAGGTCATTGCAAAATTAACTATTGCCATCATTTCTCTTGGAAGGGGGTAAACAAACATAACAGAAATATTGTGTTAAGGAAGCTCCACAATTTAAATTGGTTCTGCAGATAAATATAGTTTTAAATTATGTTTATATATATATATATATATATATATATATATATATATATATATATATATATATATAGTTTTAAGGTGTGCTATATTTATGAGATAAAGTGCTCAATATCAGAGATAGAGCGTATGTAAATATAACACTCACTTTTTTTATATATATATATATATATATATATATATATATATATATATATATGCATACATATTAAAAATTAGTTTTATTCATTGTAATTCTTATTTATAGCAAGGTGATGAGGCAGAGAATAAATTGTTTTCTTTCACTTTACTTTTAGTCTTGTAATAAAATGAACACCAATGTGACTTTGAATAAAGCTTGGATTGCAGCCCAAAGTCTCCCTGTAAGTGTGTGTGTGTGTGTGTGTGTGTGTGACGTCATAAGTTATTTGCAATGATGTTGTTATATATTATGGCAGAATATACAATGGGATGGTTACAGTGGATTGGACATTGAGAATAAATATTTATCAGGTGTGTTTGAGTGTGTTGAATACTAAAGTTTTAACTATATAAATTCATAAAGTCTAAATATTAGTTTCATTTATAGCAAGATGACGAGGCAGAGGATCAATTGTTTTCTTAATTTTACTTTAATATTTGGGAAGCCTTTTCAACATAAGCAAGAAAAATGTTGTGCAAGTTTTTGAGTCTTGTGTCCACCATCTTCAAGATGAACTTTGATAAAGTATGCCAGAAAAAAAAGAAAAGATAAGACATTGTTGCAACCCCCAAACTTGACTTACTCTCAAAGTTATCAAAATATTCCGCTGGGAAAGAAGCTGAAGGTGGAATATTTGAAAAAGGTTTTTCTTGCTCGACATCAATTGTGGTCAACGTAATGACTTCATCTACACCAAGAGAAAGACTGAAGCTCCCATTGCGGACCTGATAAAAATAGGAAAAAGAAGAAATGAAACGAAGAGAAAAAATATAATAAAGCAATTAGATTATGCTTTTCAATGTCCTTCATTTTGGTTTGTGGGGAGGGGTTGCATTTTTTTTTTAATAATAATAATAACTATTATTTTTTCCTTTGATTTGTGTTGTCTACTCATTTCTTTATGGGTCCCAACTAGAAACCTAAGGTCAGAAATGACATCATGACATTTTTCCAATAAACATTTTTGTTAAACAACCTAAAATAACCCACATTTTACATAGATGAAGCCCTTCATAAAGATTTGAGCTGTACTTGTGGGAAAAATTTTTTGTAGTTCTTTAAGGCATGGGAATCTCTTCAATGAGTCTATTGGAACTTTTTCCAAGGATTCCAACTACAACTGGAATTGTTGATGTCCTCATGTGCCATATTTTTTAGATTTCCACTTGAAAAAAAACTATCAAAATACAAGGACCTTGAAGATCTTAAAGGGTACGTTACAATCTGCAGGGAATGCCACATCAATAGCATTATTACTATTTCCTACTATGATGACAAAGTTATCTGTACGTACACATGCATCTCACTGTTTCTCAAGCAGAGAGTCCAACGTGACAGTTTATCATGATATCGTTTAGTCAGCAAAAAGTAAACCAACTGGTTCTGGTGTTTACTCTATTGTTGAGAAAGGACATTTTAACAGCAGATACACAAGTATTGCATGTACAGATATATAAAACTAATTATTTATTAATTTTTACCTGTTTTTTTTTAACTTATACATTATGTACAGATTAAAAAAATTAAAATCTGTACATAAGTTAAAATTATTCATTTTTGACTAGTATTTCTTTCATCTTATTTCTCTTGCTTTTCCACCAAGTAGTAATAGTCTTAAGTTGTCTGAATTTCTTAGATAAAACCTTGGCAATTAGTATTCATTTTTGACTCATATTTCTTTACGTATTAATAAAACTCTTATGGCATTTACACACACACATTATTTTTGCTTTGGAAGAATTCCTTACTGACATTTTCTTTGGCACCAATTTTACTTTAAAATACGAAAAATGTCACTCACTGGAATTGCTGACAATTTCTTGAAGAGTACAAATGGTTGACCTTGGAAATTTAAATGACTGTACCATACTTGAAGTTGCTTGATGGAAGTCTGTAAGAAAACAGCAAAACAGTTATTCTAATACAATACAAGTGAGTTACACAGCATCTCCCTCATTTAGCTTTGATGAATGATTGTGTAAATTATGTCATTTCAAAATGATTAGTATAGGAAGTAAATGCAAGGGCTTTTAGGTTCATGCCTTAACCAAAAGAATTCACCCTTCTGTCCATTTCACAAATTTCATCGATTAGGATCCAACCTTAGAAAGAGAAAATCTGTAATTCATATCTGCAATAATTTTTTTTTTGCTTCTCCCTATCCTCATTGTTGAGGAAAGTGATTTTAAAGTTGTCCTCCTAGACTTATTATCAACTATGGCTAAAGAGGCCAGTATGTGTTGTTTAACCCATAACTGGGGGGAAAGTAGTTGAATTCATATCTTTCCCAAAGTTATTTATGCCTAAGTAAATGTAATTAACTTGGCTCTCCAATTTCTGAATCCAAGCCACTATCCATTACCCTGCCCCCCTATCCTGATGTCCGTGAATCTTGGGAGGAAGGGGATTGACATGAATGGCTCCTGAATCCTCTTCTGACCATTACTCAGAAGTTGGCTACCAAGCCACATCTCATTAAAAGGATGAAGCCATTGGCTACTTGAAGGCTTGTCATCAAGATAACTAAAGCGTTCCCATCGACCCCAGTTCTGAAATCAGAGTGATCCTTCTCCAAGACAGACTGCCAGCCAAGGCTAATGAGTTCTATCTATCCAGAAGTGCTAATTAATGGGCATTTATTTGATTCTTCATGAATTCAGTTTTCCTTTTCCTAGACTGGCTGCCAGCCATTTAACCCATAGGTGGGGGATTTTTTTTTAATCAATTCACCTCAAGAAAGTCAATAATGCTACTAAGATGAAAGTGACAACTGGGAGTGAAAGAGAATGAAAATCCTAAACAGGGAACAAGGGATAAACGTCTACACCTATCCAAAAGACTGGAGTGGGGGGTGAATTCAGACTTTTTCCAAATGTATTTGTGGATAAATGAACTTGACAGGAATTCAAATTCATCTTTCCAATTTCTCATTTCAAACAGCTACCCAATATGTCATCTGCACATCCATTGTGTCCATGATTATCATTGGAGTGGGGGGAGGATATCAGTGGGTCCTGAATCCTGTTCCATCTGTTGTTGGTTATCAATCTGCAGATCTGCTGCCCTCATCACAAGGATGAAACCATTGGATACTTGAAGATGACTAAAGAGTCCCATCTACCCCAGTTTTGAAATCAGTGGGGCATCTTCTCCTAGACAGACTACCAACCAAGGCTAACAAGCTCTTTTTATAGGAATAAATATTGCCATATTTGTTCATGCAAAAAGCAAAACATTTTGCAATAGAATCAAAAGCCAGAATGGATTATTTTCATTCTTTATATCAAGAAAGTAATTCCTATATTAGAAACCTCCAGACAAATGACTCGTGGCACTTTCTTGAGCTAACATTCTCAGCTGACATGAAGTGGAAAGATTATATTTAATCCATTGCTAGGTTAGTTGCTAAGAAAGTTGGTTTATTGTGTCATGCTAGAAAATTTTTCTCTACCATTCGTAAGTCTCCTATTTGTCGATGATTTCAATATTGTTGCCACATATGGTCCAGCGCTCTTGCTGCCTATTTAGAGATTCTTGACAAAATCCAAAGAAGAACTTGCAATATTAGTGGTATTATTATATCTCAGCTTCAGTCACTTTCCCACTGACGTAATGTCGTTTCCCTGTGCCTTTTCTATAAAGACTTTCATGGTATTTCTTTGGATGAACTTTTCAAAGATGATTTGCAATTATATTGGTCCTGACCTGGCATCCCGGCTTTAATCACTTTCCCACTTCTGCATTTTTGCTTCCCTGTGCCTTTTCATGGTATTTGTTTGGATGAACTCTTTGCTATTGTACACAGACTTTATGGATTTAAGTGCAGTACTAGAGTTTAAATGAAGTTTAGTCAATTGACAGTTGAATTGGCTCAATGTAACCATAAGTTCTATGCTAGCATTTTCATTTCTCGCACTTCTCACTTGTGAAAGTCTCTTCTGGCTCTATGTTTTCCAGCCAACTTTGATCTTCAAAAATTGAAATGTAATATCAATTGTTATCTACTGTCTTCTTGATTCCTCTTTTATTGTTCTTGATTCATAATAATGTTCTTTTTCTTATTCTTTCACACTCAGCAATCCATTGTGTCATGGCTTTATTGTCTTGCATGGGGTGAAATGATTTAACAAAAATAAATAAATTAACAGCTAACCTTCTCAAAATATTATTTTGGTTAGAATGACTTTCAGTGTTTGATATTTTTTTTTTTTAATCATTTCACCCCAAGCAAGTTGATCATGCCACTAAGATGCAAAGAGTTACTGAGAGTGAAAGAGAACAAGAAGAATTTAGTGAGGAGAAAGAACAATATAGGAAGGCAGAAAATGGTGACCTATATTTAATTTTTTGAAGAACATACGTGGTAGAGAAATGAGAAACTCAAAGAGAGTTCCACAGTCAAGAAGTGTGAGAAAAGAAAACTGTTAGAATAGAACTTACGGTTTCAAGTAGCCATTTCAACAGTAGAAGGATGAGACCTATGCATGCCAAGATCAAATGCAGCCAGTATGCAAAAATAATTCTAATTTGATTCCCACCCACCTGACCAACTTCCAGAATTTGCTGCTTCTAAAGATTTCTTTTGTGAATCCTACCCGTGATATCGGTAATTACAGGAACAACTAGTGAGAATGCAGTCAAACAAATATCATTGGTTACTTAATAACAACTAATGAACTATGCGAAAGTCAATGACATTTATTGAAACATTTTAAAATAATTTCAGGATAAAAAAAAAAAAAAGAAAATCAATCAAAAGATGTTGTGAATTGGTAGGGGTGGATAAATTTAAATTAGGGAAAAAAACTGAAGAAAATGAAAATAGAAGAAAGTAAATTATTTCCAATAAATTACTTACAAAGGAGCCATTCAGTTGAATTGTGATATTTTGTGGTTCAACGTTATATTTCGGCAACTGTGGACGGATGCAATAAGAATGGTCATGGCTCTGAAAAATTAAACACAAAAACCAAGTTAAGTTGGATTTAAACGCCATCTAACTAAAGTCTGAAACACCAAATTTGATTTAAAATTACCATTACAGTTACTGAATACAAAAGACATCTGAAGAAGGACAGATTAGCTAAAAAACTTTAACTATATAAAAAAAAAAAAAAAAAAAAAAAAAATCAAAAACATGGGCACTAGTCCCGATAAATCAGTTTCTGTTAACACAAAAACAATGTTCCAATTGATTCTATTTCATAAGACTGATTTCACATAAGCCATATGGATAAAAAAAATCCCAGAATTTGTTTACCTTTAAATATATTCCTGTTGTTCTTTCAATAGATATTGAGATTTTAATTTTTACCTGGTCTCATATTTTAAAAGAAAATCCATTTACTTTTATACTCCAGCATTAGTTAGGGTAGGTACAAGTACTGATAGGGTATGGCATCTGGGTAAACTTTAACCGACTACGTAGCCCAACTTCATATGTAAAATACAGGAGATATTTTTTTAGCAATAATATGAAGAAAAAAAATTGAGTGACTTATGTAGTGTCAGATATATTTTCTCTCTATTTTGATAAAATAACTACACACTGCTCTACTTTTTTTGTTAATCAAATGATGTTTATTTTTTGCAATATGACTTTTCTCCATAACAACATATGTATCCATTTAATCAAATTTGGAAGAGCTGCCTTTTTCTCCCACAAACCAAATGTTGATATTCTAATATTTCCATGGCAAATGTTTAGATGAGCTCCATTCTTTAGTTCCACCAGTTCAGACCTTTACAGCCAGGACATTGGAACAGTCTTTTGCTTAGAAGACTTATTCTCCAATCTGCAGCCTCTTTCCCAAAGAAGCAACATTGCAAGCCTATCACTACTCTATTTCCATGGCAAATGTTTAGATGAGCTCCATTCTTTAGTTCCACCAGTTCAGACCTTTACAGCCAGGACATTGGAACAGTCTTAGAAGACTTATTTTTGCTTAGAAGACTTATTCTCCAATGTTTGCAGCCTCTTTTTCCCAAAGAAGCAACATTGCAAGCCTATCACTATCTCTATTTCCATGGCAAAAATGTTTCAGACCTTTGAGGCTGAACCTTTTCTTTTATTTCCAATCTGCAGCCTCTTTCAAAGAACCTGCAAGCCTATTACTCTATTTCCATGGCAAATGTTTAGATGAGCTCCATTCAGCCAGGACATTGGAACAGTCTTTTGCTTAGAAGACTTATTCTCCAATCTGCAGCCTCTTTCCCAAAGAAGCAACATTGCAAGCCTATCACTACTCTATTTCCATGGCAAATGTTTAGATGAGCTCCATTCTTTAGTTCCACCAGTTCAGACCTTTACAGCCAGGACATTGGAACAGTCTTTTGCTTAGAAGACTTATTCTCCAATCTGCAGCCTCTTTCCCAAAGAAGCAACATTGCAAGCCTATCACTCCTCTATTTCCATGGCAAATGTTTAGATGAGCTCCATTCTTTACTTCCACCAGTTCAGACCTTTACAGCCAGGACATTGGAACAGTCTTTTGCTAAGAAGACTTATTCTCCAATCTGCAGCCTCTTTCCCAAAGAAGCAACATTGCAAGCCTATCACTCCTCTATTTCCATGGCAAATGTTTAGATGAGCTCCATTCTTTACTTCCACAAGTTCAGAGCTTTACAGCCAGGACATTGGTACAGTCTTTTGCTTAGAAGACTTATTCTCCAATCTGCAGCCTCTTTCCCAAAGAAGCAACATTGCAAGCCTATCACTCCTCTATTTCCATGGCAAATGTTTAGATGAGCTCCATTCTTTAGTTCCACAAGTTCAGACCTTTACAGCCAGGACATTGGAACAGTCTTTTGCTTAGAAGACTTATTCTCCAATCTGCAGCCTCTTTCCCAAAGAAGCAACATTGCAAGCCTATCACTACTCTATTTCCATGGCAAATCTTTAGATGAGCTCCATTCTTTAGTTCCACCAGTTCAGACATTTACAGCCAGGACATTTAAACAGTCTTTTGGTAAAAAGACTTATTCTCCAATCTGCAGCCTCTTTCCCAAAGAAGCAACATTGCAAGCCTATCACTACTCTATTTCCATGGCAAATGTTTAGATGAGCACAATTCTTTAGTTCCACCAGTTCAGACTTTACAGCTAGGATATGCCATGCTACTTCTATGGAGATGAATCATCCTCATTCCCCACCCCCTCCATATTCCAAATCTAAGGAGAAAGTTCCACTCATCTTTCCCCTGCCAAAAACAGCTACATTATGGAATAAACTCCCCACATGGTGCTTCCCCAAATATTACAATTTTAACCTCAAGTCAAAGTTCAATCATTATCTATCCCCCTTATCCTCATAATCTTCATTTCTCATGGCCCCTTCTTTCATTTATCATAACCATTTTGACAGTAATCCTCTACACTGCAATCTTAATATCTTCATGGCAAAACTACATCCGGCAGCCAGGAGATTGGAGGTTTTGAGGAACATGGAACTACTTCTTAATTTCTCTTATTCCCCGCTCCCCCCTGACCCGTGGTGGTAGCACCTGTTAGGGTCCCAGCTATGGGTAAATAGTTAATCCCCAAACTGGGATCAAAACACTATGAAAGTATAAGAAATAGATTTTTATAATAAAAATACCAGCAATACATTATTATATAAAAAAATTGCCAACAATACCTATTTTTGGTAGAGTGACCAACAATGTGTTTCAGAGCAACATGATTAACAATACATTTTATCTGTTGTGGAAGCCATAAAACAGTGTTCAAAATATTTCAATTTCAGTATTAAATAACTCATAGACTTTTATATAGTATAGCTGGCCACTCATATTTGAGGATAACTGTCTACTAGGGCGGTTAGCCAATCTCTATTGCAGACACTCACTCAGGCGCATTTGTGTTTGCTCAACACCCACAGAGCCCACCTGTAGTTTATACTGCAACTATGTTGAGCAGTTTTTGGTTACAGTTTCTGGGAAAGAGTGTGTTATCTAGCATGATCAACAATTTGAACAAGGCCAGCACACTCAAGCCCTCAGCCACAATGACTTGTGACTTTGTGCTAGCACAGCTATCGATAGCACCCAAGGGTTCCGCCTACCCAATTTCACTCACAGGGCTTGGGTCAACCCGTGGTATCATTTTCTGGCTACATGCCCATATAACAGACGTTGATATACCACTAAACAAAAACCACCAATCTTCATGTCAAGTGTCAATTGTTATCTATCCTCAATATTCTCATAATCTTAACTTCTTACCAGCAGCTCTTTCATTAATATCACAGATGCCATTCATTGTTACCATTTTAACATTAACTCTCTACTTTGAGTGACTCTTAAGACTTGTATTGGGTGAACTTCAGTATAAAAAAAAATTAAGGAAAACCTCTACTTACCATGGTTTCAATAATAATGGTCAGTTGGTCAGATTTCGGACTGGTCAAAGCAACATAACTGCCACCCTTTTTAAATTTTCCCACTCCATGGCCGTGAGCCAAATAATGCCAACCAATTTTTGTGAAGTGTGTGGTGTGCGCTGAAAACATTGAATTGAGATAAATCAATAATTGTTGACTCATTTGACTATATTTTTCAATATATTTATACAAAAGAATAAAGGCGCCTACCATAGGGTAGTTATTAATTAACAAGTTTTCACTCTTCATGTTGTAAGTTCAATCCTTCATCATCATCATCTTGCGGCCTCAGCCGAGATTGAACTCACCAATACTTTGATTGGTGTAGTTCATTATCTTGTCAAGTAGCTTAATTCTTGATGCTTCGCTACGGCTATCAAGGGTGTTTTTTTATTGTGACACCATCACTAAATGGATTGCCAACCAAGGCTCAGAGAGACTCCATTCACCCTCCTCTAAGAGCAAGTTTTGAATTCAGAGTTTTCCTTCTCCTAGACCAGTTGCCATCCAAATCTATAGAACCCAGTCTGTCCTGCTATTTACCCATAGCTGGAGGGAGAAGAGGATTCATACCTTTCCCAAGGGTGTTAGCAGGTAAGTGAATGTAATTGATTTGACTGGAATTTGAACTTGGCTCTTCGATTACTCAATCTAAGCCGCTATCCATTACTCCACCGTGCCTCCTTTAATCCTTACTGGGGGCTCCAGTATTGTGATTATGTGCCAGATTAAGATAAGACATTATTTCCTTTCTCGTAGGGCAAACTCCCAACCTTTTAAGAATTCACAGCTGCTACAATTGATGATTGTGTTCCCATCTGTTGATCTAAAAGAAGACAAAAATCATTGCCTTCTGTTAAGGTGATTTTCAAATCTTAGATTAGATATGGCACAAGGCCAAAAGTATAGAGCACCCAGTGAGGATCCAATTCACTATTCAGTCATAAGTGATCTAGTAAGACAAGCTTGCTAACCATTACACAACATCAAAGTCCCAAAAATTAATTTCTAAGTGTAGCTCAAATGTGGCACAAAGACACAAATGTGGAGCACCGAGTGAGGATTGAATTCACTACTCAGCAGTAATTGATATGGCGAGACATGCTTCCTAATCATTACAATACATTGAAATGCCCAATGCTTTCTGTCATGGGTTGAACCACATTTCTTTTTTTTTTTTTTTTCTTTTTTTTACTATTAAAAAAAAAAAAGAAAAACTACCAGAAATCTTGTCTTAGAAGCCATGACCCTTTTGGGTGTTTGTTGAAGTTTGATAATTCCTGCTTGCTTTTATGTGAACAAAAACTGGGAAAAGACCAGTGTACATTCAACAAAGGGTTAGAATGGGAAAATACCACCATGGAAAGAAATGAAAACACTAATCCTATTTCCAGTATATTTCATTATTTATTCATAGGATTCACTCGGCACAGTCTTGAGGGTGGGGATAAGTGACACCAACTCTCACCTACCAGCCCAATATCATATCTACTTTATGACATGCGGCTTTATGACTGTGCTTCTCCACATATCCACTGACAACCGGCAACTTGCCAACATGTGTCTTAAACCTGACAATTCTGCGACACTGCCATTATAAGGCTATGATCAGAACTTTCTACTTTCTGTCCAAGTGGCACTTGATCCCAAAAATTTTCATTTATTTACTCTATTTCCTTTCTACTATTTTTGGACAGCAGTTGGCCACTTTGAAGGCCTTACTTCATAAATTTTACTGCTGCTCATAAAACACCAGACACATCAGACTCAGATAAAATTGTTTACATCCACTTACCTATGTGGCTGTCCTGATTAACAACCACACCCCACCGTTTCCCCAAGAGTCTTTCTTAACTTTCTATATAAACTTTGGGGTCTTGTTCATAACAGTGAATGCCATTTGTCCAAAAACTGTTTTCACCAAAACCATGAAATTGAATTTTCATTTTGTCGAAAAATACAGAAAAATACAAATGTAGAAAATTAAAGGGAGATAACTGTCATATATGAATGGTACTTTTCTTACATTATGCATCATTTAAAAATCACACTTGTTAAATTGATTGTTGCTTATTTATGATAATAAATGATTGACAACAATTTGGTTGGTTTGTTTAAAAGGATTATTTAATGTTGAAATCAGTTAAAGCCAGGAAATTGTCTTTTCTCAGACAGCGAAAATAAAAAACGATTAAAATAAAATATTAAAATAAATTAAAAAAAGGGTAACATGAATTAATAGTTAAAACCTTTTTATATATTTAATTTATTTATGCATGTATTTTGTATGGGAGAAATATTTAAATGAATAAATATTTAAATGTGTTTGTTTCGTCATTTTTTAGTTGTTTTTAAACATTCCTAAAATAAAACTAAAATATTAAGCAGTATTATTACATGAATAAAGAATTCAGTGATAAATTTATGGAGAAAAAAAACTATTCATTTCTGTAAATCAACAACAAAATTTTTAAATGATAACGACTTAAAAAAAAATATATAAAGTTATCTCCCTTTAATTTTCTAGCTTTTTCCGTGAATTATTTGACGAGGTTAATAATTCACTTTAATGTTTTCCGTGAAGCCAGTTTTGCGGCCAAGTGACATTCATTGTTAGGATTGTCTCCGAGAAATTTCACCATTCTAAGAATAAACAGTTTGTAAAGTGGAATCAAAAACGGAACCAAATTGATCGAGCTAGTATCTTCTTTAAGACAAGACAAATTGGAATGGCTGAAAAGCCGACTGTCTAGAGAACAAGGCACTCATGAAAAACAGTTCTAAATATTGACAAGGGTCTTCGTTTTGTGTGCTGTTTGTTCTGATTACCTGTAATCCAGATAGGTGAATCCACACGATAATACCCACTCCAGGGTTCATTGGCAGTCATCAGTCCACATCGATTAAAAGGCAGAGAAGGATAATAACTGGCAATTAGATTCCAAGAAATTGTGCTGAGAAACAGAAAAAGAAAGACGTCAAAGATTATGAGAGGAGACATATATAAGTAATATATTTAGTTGTTTGTTTTATATAAAGTTGTATTTAGGCAGCAAGAATTATTTAAACATTCTTTTGGTGAATGATGCCAACAAGGTCGGTTTGTCCAATTTTTTAAGCTTTATTAGATTTAATTGGAAAGGCTTAATAAAAAAAATTGAACAGACAGACTTCCACTAGTTTAACCATTAACAATCTGCATTATTAATATCACTTCCCTTTCCACTGCATTCTTTTTCAAGGCCTGTCAATTGCAGTATCTTTATTGTTAATTTCACCGTTGTTATCTGTTGCCATAGCAGGATATGACAACTATGAAATTCAAATTCAAACATCAGTGTCACCTTCAGTAGCAGGATAAACTTTTTGTACAACAAATGTAGTCATATACAGAGTGATAAAGGTTTTATACACACACATACATCTACTTTTCTGGACATAAATTATGTAGAAATTGTCTGAATGCTATGTTTGTCTGAGTGCTTTCAGCCATACTTTTAGCCATTATCAAGGATGATTTTATTTTTACTTTTAACTGAATGTATGGATCTAACCTTAACCTCTTTCCAAAAGTAACTAATGTATCTAGATCCATACATAAAACAATCAATTCAGTGCTCCATATTAATTCTTTTTTAAATCAGTGTAGAATAATTTTCATATTCATAAAAGTAACTCACCTTGTCATGAAGCCATTTACATAATTCTGATTCAGGATCTGGAAAAATACATTAAAAACATTGAAAAATTAGTTACTAAAAAGTATAATTTTTAAATCAATTTGCTTATGAAAAAATTACAGCCAAGATTGAAATTTTGAAATTGTTTTACCATAAAAAATTGCAATTGATTTTCTTATATAAAAAGCAGTTCTCAGAACCCGTCCACTTATATGTGTGACGTATTTCCTAACAGCTGAACAAAAGCTGTTCTGGGCCATTCTAGGCAAACAATACTATCAGATTCAACCCTACAAGATCCAGAATCATGACATAATCATCACATTACAATGTTTCGGCTGTTGTACGCTCTGGCCTTCTTCAGGTGGTTGGAATATCCAACAAAGAATGTTGATAAATGCATTAGTTAGATCCAGTGACAGGACCCAAAGAGTGCGATTTCAATACCTGGTTAAGGCAGTGGAGAACTTTCAGAGGGGAATTAACAGAAGATAACTGACATCCATTAAACATGGCAGATAGAACTAGAACAGTCTATCCCAGTGAGCGAAATAAAGGGTTCAGTTCAACATTCCAACCACCTGAAGAAGGCCAGAGCATACAACGGCCGAAATGTTGTAATAAATATGGTGACAAAGATGAGGATAATAGTTCGAATAATGTAACTAGTGTACATAATACCTCATCTCAGAAATATAGAGAAAATCACCACATATTTCATATGGAGGCTAAGCATGGATATCAAACCCATCCAGGAATATCAAAACTGTCAGCTGTATACAACTGACTGCTTCCTAAGATCAATGGTGAAAAAATATTTTTAGCAAGTAAAGCATGAGGGGTCTTGGCAGAGGTCATCCTTCTTTGAACCTTGTGAACTGGCATTACAAAATCACAAAGAACTGTGCCAAATAACAAAAATGACACACACTGTTGGACTACCAACAGCAGCAACAACTAAAATGGATAGCACATGCAATTCAAAAAGATAATGACAACCAAAATGTTAAATTTCCACACAACTTCAAATAAAAGATTTAGAAGGAAACCCCCATCAATATTGGAAAGAGTGATAACAGTTACTGGCCTCGAGAAACCTGTTTTCCTAAAAAAAGTGCTTTATAGGCTCCAACTGAAAACAGTACTCGCTGCTTGGTCAATGAATGCTGAATGTTTCAAAGACTAATATTACCATTATCATTAGAGAGGAGGAGGACAGATACTACACTTTGATCCCAGTCCAATCTTGAGTAACACTGGTTGCTCGGTCAATGAATGCCAAATGTTTCGTTGTAGGTAAACGGTTATTATTATCATTACATTGCTACCTACTAATTCGTCATTTTTCAATAAATAAGGATTAATTTTTAAGAAACAATTACAATAAATATTTATTAGTCTCTTTTAATTGCATGTCGATTTTATTTTTTTATAAAAAATGATTAAGAGACATAACAGACGTCAACTAACGACCTATGAACTCTTCATGTCAGTAATTACGATTTTTGAGTTACGTCCCTTGAATTATAATGATGCCCGACTCAATATCAACATCGTTGTATCACAGCATATAATTTTCTTTCATGAGCTGCAGACAATTATTGCTTTCTAAGTATTTATTAATTATTTATAACCATAATAATATACATCGTTTATTTAAAAATATGTTGGTAATTAAATACGAAGCTATTTTTGTCCGCTGAAAAGTAATCATTTCCGTATAAATCTGCATAACCATTCATATTTTCAGGAAGTCAATACTTTAGAAATCGTGCCCAGAATATAATTCGAGGTCAAATGAAGAAAGAATTCTGAGGTCGAAAATTTGACCTTGACTTATAATTGCCTAACACTCGAGTTTTTACGATATGCAATAAAAAGAAAAGAAAAAAACATTCAACTCCTTCTCATTGCAAATTTTTTTACCTTTCCCATGACATCAAAATTAATGCCATTTTTATTCAGTCTTTACGTTTTTTCACATATAAAAATAGTCTTTTCATATAAAAATAATCGCCAGTACAAGGAAGATAACTCTAAAATAGCAGTTAACAGGACAAAAAAAAATGGCTATTATATCTAAAAAAAAAAAAAAAAAAAAAAAAGTTTAGCGATACTGTCAAAAATGACAATATATTTGGTTTTGTAATCAGAAGGAATTCACATATGGGTATGTAAATATACAGTCAGTGCAAGGAAGATAACTCTAAAAAAAAAAATAGTCAAACATTACACTTTTCTTAATCATTTCACCTCAAGCAAAATAACTAAGACACATGAGATTACTGAATCTAAGAGAATATGAAAAAAAAGAACAGAAATTAAATTCAGATTAAAATTGTTAAAGACCACAGTTGACGGGAAAGCAAGAGGCTAGCTGGGAAAGCAAGAGGCTAAAAGGGAATAAGCTTAAATTCATAAAACTACTAAGATGCAAGGGGTTACTGAGTGTGAGAAAATATGAAAAAAAAGAACAAGAATTAAATTTGGATTGATTGATTGATTTTGTGGCAAATCAACCTCTATGGATTATTTAATGCCAAAATCTAAATATTTTGAATGTAAATGTATGCTTTCAACTCCAGATAAAATATATTGTTGGTGATTTTGCTATCAATAGGTATTGTTGGTAATTTTTTTATATAAAATGTATTGCTGCTATTTTTACTATAAAAATGCATTTTTATACTTTCATAGTCTTTTGTTTAAGTTTGGGGATTCACTATTTGCCCATAACTGGGACCCTAACAGGTGCAACCACCCCAAATCAGGATGGACCTGGGAACATCAGCAATTAAGAGGTGGTTCCACGCTCCTCAAAACCTCAAACCTCCTGATCAGTGGCCTTGCTGCCGGATGTAGTTTATCGTCATATCCAGGACTACAGGTATTAAGAAAAACAATTGACATTAAAACAGTTAACAAGTCTACACTTAATTTTTTTTCTTAAAGTGAATCCTTGTCCAGTAAACGGGTTTTCAATTTTTGATGAAAGGCTTTCCCCATGTTTAAGATTCACAAACCCAATTGGTTAGTCAAATTCTCTATGCATAACAAAATACTGACTGACTTACCCTGGCCCAACATCCAGCTCCAACTTCATTATTGTAAGTGCTGTAGTCTTCTGATGACCATAAGGGAGATTCTGTAGCCAAGGCATCTTTAGTTGTGACTGTCCCAGGATAGTGGACTCTGTAAAAAAAATAAAAAAATTAATTTATTTAAAATAATGTGTTAAGAAGAAAAAATTACTACCAGGAAAGGTGATAAAAAAAATCTTGAGAAAAGTATTTTTCTGAAAAAATTGTTTTAAGAGAAAGAGTTTATAAATTTAAACTAACAATAATTTTTTTTTGTCAATAAATGTCAAATGCTTCCTGTTTGGAAACTGCTATTCTCACCATTACCATATGTGTTCTTTGAGAATAAACAAACAATTTATATTTTTTTTTAAATAAAGAACTATGACCTGGCCTAATGGTTATCAGCTTGAATGATGAAACAGACAAAACTGTATTCACATTCCAAGACAGTTGCATTCATTTCATACCGTTGTGCTAAGCAGAGGCATAAATCTACATTTCCCTGTGCTTAATATAATTAAAACATGTCTTCATGAAGATGACATGCCAGGTTCAGTTAGAGACAAAACAGTTTGTATTCACAGGCCTATGCAAACTGTCCACCTTGTACTTGCTGGTATTGGTTAGTATGACCCGTTCATACTATATTGCGTCACATCGACGTTTGTTTAAATTGCTATGGTGAGGAGGTATAATGTCTTTCCCAATCTGTCTCAACATTAGTCATGCAACAAAGGTAATCCATGGATTGGATGAATATAACAATTTTTCACACCCACAGAATGCTTACTGCCACATCACCAATTCCCGTACGATCCCCCAAGTTAAGCAATGTCAAACCTGGTCAGTACCTAGAACCATACTGCAAGTTTGGATGTGGGTGTGGTGATAATGGTTCGGAATCGTTAGTCGGAGAGCCGAGTTCCAATTCCATTTGGGATCATTGTATTCACTTATACACAAATGTCCTTGGGAAAGGCATGAACCCACATCTCCTCTCACCAGCTATTGGCCAATTACTATGAATTTTATCGCCAAAGCATTATTATCTCAAACAAAATTTCTTACTATCTAAAAATGTTTTCTGGCTTTAAATAACCAGCAAATAGAAAACGAAACAATCTACATCCACAGATATCTGTTTAGAAAACCTCACATCACTGTTGGCAGAGTTCCTTTTTTCATCACAGTCAACATAAAAGGTAAATAAGAAAAAATTAAAACTTTATAATTATTTACTGGGTATGAATTGAGACCCCATTAGATTAAAACGTAAGTTTACTGTTAATGTGTATGTAACAAAAATGTATGTGTAAATTTTGTTCATGTCTTGCAGCTCTCAAGCATCTGTACTTTATTGTGTGTGGCTCTAATATTAAGCAAGTTTGGCCAACCCTGGCATATATATTGGCCTATCTACTGTCTATAGAGCAACAATTGACAGATGAAATCCTTATTCATGTCTTGAGGCTCTCAAACATCTGAACTTTATCACATGTAGCTTTTACATTAAGCAAGTTTGGCCATCCCTGGCATATATGTTCTCTGAGAACAAACATACAATTTATATTTTTTCTACAAATAAAGAACATTACCAAATAATAAAAAATACATCCCTAGAAAACTTCTAACAAAAGCCACAACAAAAATGCATATGTAACTAGAAGAAAAAATAATGATATAAATCAAGATTGTGACTTTCCATTCTATTTTTGACAAAAGCAAAAGGAAACTCCCATGAATACTAAAAAAAAGAGATAACAATTTGTGGGCTCAGAAAACCTATTTTCCTAAAATGAAACTGTTTTAAGAGAAAGATTTCATAAATTTCAACTGAAAACAGTAATGCTGTTTTGTCAATAAATGTCAAATGTTTCCTGTATGAAAACTGTTAAACTCTCCATTAACATTACTCAAGAGTCAAAACGGGCAGAAATAAATCCAGTTTGCCTCCAAGTCAAAATTGTTGATAAAATGTTTTTTGCTGGAATCAAGAAATAAGTCAAGTTTAAATTAGAGATAAAAAAAAGGTAGACATTAGTCAGGTTTATAACATGTCTTCAGGTATTAACCCCAAAAGTAGCCTCTTTGTGTGTCAATGGTCTTACACCCTCCTCCTGATAGGTGTGCAGTCTATTAACCCCAAAAGTAGCCTCTTTGTGCGTCAATGGTCTTACACCCTCCTCCTGATAGGCGTGCAGTCTATTAACCCCAAAAGTAGCCTCTTTGTGTGTCAATGGTCTTACACCCTCCTCCTGATAGGTGTGCAGTCAGCATATTTTAAACCCTGCCAACAGGTCACTACCATAATTAAGATGAAAGAAATATGAGTGAAAAATAATAATAGTTAAAAAAAAAAAAGGTTCAGTTAATAAAAAGAAATGAATCAATTTAATGTTATTATTGCTCTCTGCCTTCAGATGATTAGAAAAACTTACCCAATAATAGAAACGGATAATTTTAATATGGAATCTTTCAACATATCCTTTGCAATGTTCCAACCTCCATCTGACGCCACTATCTTGACATGTTCCAATTTCTTCATGCACAAGGTATTTCGCAAAATCTGAAAAAAAGAATTTAGTAAGTTATTTTTCATGAGACTTTGTTTTTGTTTTTAAATCAATTCACCCCAAACAAGGAGAAAAAGTCACTGAGATGCAAATGGTTACTGAGAATGAAAGCAACTAAGAAAATGTTATTAAGTAGAAAAGACAATAAAAAGAATCAGATTCAAGGAGGTAGAAGATGACAACTGATGTGGAATTTAAATTTTTATAAATTGTAGTTATTAAGATAGATGTGTTTTTTTTGTTTTTTTTACAACTTATCATTATTTGCAGGTTATTTAAAGCCAGAAAACATTTTTAGGTTCTAAGAATTTTTGGAGATAATAATGATTTACTGTATATAAGTCCTACTAATTAACCCATAGCTGGGGAGAAGAGAAGAATTCATACCTTTCCCAAAAGTATTTCTGCATAAGGAAATATAATGAACCCAACTGAATGCAGAATTCAGCTTTCCAATTTCCAATTCCAAACTATTACACATGACATCACCTACACATCCAAGCTTACAGCACTTGGTCTTCCCAAGCAGTCATCCATATAGATACTGATCAGGCTCTACATTCCTTAACTTTAATGCTCATACAAGAACTGGTGTTTCAATGTAATATAAGCCTCAAGAAACCAGAAGAGAGTTCCATAAGTGAGAAGTGTGAGAGAAGAAACCATTAGAATGGAATTTATATTTACACTAATCAATTTTAACATTAAAATGATGAGACCTAGCTGCCAATCTAGTATTATGCTTGAATTCAGGAAGTCAAGATACCAAAAACAAAAAAAATGTGTGACCTCCAACATTTTTCTAACAAAATTTCTCAAATATGCAAGCTGATAGATGTATATAAATAAATCTACTGTTTAATAATAAAAACAAAGCATCTATTCAAATATGAGTATCCATTAAAAATAACATTTAAACAAATAAAAAAATATATATATTCTGGTAGGTTTATACTCCTCCTCCAGATAATATACTAGAGTTATTTTGACTCCTGAATATAAACAAAGAACAAAGTGTCACAAAATTAGACTATGAGGAAATAGTCATTAGCCTGCATATTTGTAGATTCTTATATGAAAAAGTGTTCCTGTATAAACCTCAGTTATATAAACCTTGTTGATCTACACAACTGTCTTTTTTTTTTTGTCTTATAACATCGTCCCTCCTATATGATACCAATCCATCAATATCTGGCAACAATATGATCCTTGTCTGCCTTGTAATGAAAACAAACACGTGGGGCAGGGGGAAGGCTTGGATCAAAGTGACCAACTCCATGGTTAGCCGCAGGATTCGATCAAGAATACTCTGGTGACCAAGGACGAGATGATGTTATCATTAGCACAGTGACCAGGACATCCCGCAGCATTATAGCGATACAGTTGAAATCGCCAAATTCTAGCCGTCATGCAATTTTGAGGATTCCCCAATATCCTGCCCACAGGAATTTACCCTCTCCCATGTTTGTGGTAACAGCAACATCTCAGCTTTGACATTTTCAAATTTATCACTATGTCAACCATTTAGTCATGTTTCACATCATGGTTACCAATTTTTTTCAAATTATCCAGACCTCACAGCTGACAGTGAACACACTATTCTAGCCATGGGAATTGATATTTTTGTTTTAACCCTTTTAGCATAGTTTTATCATCTTCTAAAATCTGCAATATTATCGGGTCCCATATTGTTAAATCAACTTTTGAGTCTGAGACAAAATTTCTTTTCTCATATTGTAGACAGATAAATGTTTTTATCAGTTATTTTCTCCGGGTAATAGCTAGTGACCTTGCTAGTGTATGCCTTTATAAAAGTTCAATTCACAAACCTTTATGTAATCTATTGAGTAAGACCTTTCATTCCAGATCTGAAAATAAAAATAAAAATAGATTTTTGAAAGGATTTAATACAATCAGGTAGAAAAATAGTCAAAATAAATTCAAAATTCAATATTACTTTCATCTGAATTTAATACTTACCATTTGAGCTTCTTCTAATCATATCAGTGTAGATAGATAATATGAAACAATATTGGCTTGTTATACACCTACCCCCCACCCCACCTATGGTGGGTGAAATAGAGGAGGATATGTTATGGTTAAGGAGCAGAGAAAGAAAAATCAAACATTGTATTTCTAAAATATTGATAGAATCAGCTGATGGTCACAAGTTCCAGGGAGGGTGGTGATCGGCATCAGTTATAGCAAAAAAAGTAAAATGAGGAAGGATGTGTTTATTTTTTTTTAATCATTTCATCTCAAGCAAGATGATAATGTCACAAGGAGTGAAAGAGAACAAGAAGACTTTAGAGAGGATAAAGGACAATAAAAGAACAGGGTTAGGAAGACTGAAAATGGAAATTGACGTTACATTTAAATTTTTGAAGATTTTCGGTGGTAGAAAGCAAGAAATCAGAAGGGATTTCCACAGTCAAGAAGTGCAAGCAAAGAAATTATTAGAATAGAACAGCTAGTTCAACAATAAAATGGTGAGACCTAATTGCCAATCTAGTAGCACCAAGGAGGAAAATATCATCAAAACAATTGCCATGAAAATATTTGTGGAAAAGACAGAGGGAAGCCATGTCATGTCGGTGAGATTTGAATGGCTTTTTATTAACAATCAGCAATTGGCAAGATTTCCTTGTAAAATAAAAAAAAAAGTTTCTCCACCCCAAATTTTTCAATGAGATATTTTGCCTCTTAGCAAACACAGACTGAAACTGCTAGATATTAATGAGCAAAAGGATTCACAATCTCTCTCACTCACTCTCGTTTTTTTCTCACTTTATTTACAATTATGCAGTAAAATTTCCCCACTAAAGGCAATAAAAACAGTCAATTACAGACCATACATATTTTACTATTTAACACAATGAGAGAAAAACCTTTTTCCTGGTGAAAAGAAAGCTAATTTGATTTCCAATAAAAAGTAGAGACAGTCCAACTTTGATATATTTGTCCCAAGAAATCCCTATAAACTAATTTTGTAATACGACAACTCATCCAACTATGGAACAATGGCAGTGGTTGCCAAAGGAGACCAAATTTACACTGATAGAAATATGTCATAACACACAAGCCACCAATCTCCCACTGAGTGGTATGCCACTAGTGTTCATCACTGGTGGCCTGCTGTCAGGCTGCTGGTGTGTTCATCTTAGCAATGTTACCACTGGTGAACCACTAGAGGCCCACCAGTGGCTACCATCAGAGAACCACTGATGTTGCAATTGGCGGCCTTCCAGCGGGCCACTAGCAGCTTGTGTGTAGGGTACTTTTGGGTAATGCCAAGAGTTAAACATTTATCAGAAAAGAAAGTGTCAAGCCTGGGAAACTGAAAATATATTTATCTCTACCTTTAACAGGGAATATATTTCCTCATCTCACCTC
Source organism: Acanthosepion pharaonis (assembly GCA_903632075.3). Classification (NCBI taxonomy): domain Eukaryota; kingdom Metazoa; phylum Mollusca; class Cephalopoda; order Sepiida; family Sepiidae; genus Acanthosepion; species Acanthosepion pharaonis. Next base: position 806,024 of record CAHIKZ030004820.1, read on the forward strand.
CTATAGGTAAAATAATATATTCAACATTTATGAAATCGGGTCATTTTTTGGGAAAAATTAAAAAATGGAATTGTGTCACTACTACCCTCCAAAATAAATTGTCTTATTAGTTTTTGCCCTCTTTGTTTCTTTACCCTGAGAACTCAATGGGAGTTAACAGGTAGTTGGGTCTGGGAAAGGAAGTGAAAGTTCAGACTCATAACTAGAAATTTCACATCTTGAGAACACTTGTAAAGTTAAAGGAAATGCATATTTCCTTTTTATATAAAACAGGACTTAAAGGCAACAGCAGCAGAGCAAAAGAGGGTTTCAATTGTCCTCATTGGTGATAGTGACAGTCGGGGAAGCTCAAACCCTTCTACTCGTTATAGAGAAAACTGAAAAAATATCCAATCATTTGTAGAAAGAAAATAAAGATCTGAACCACAAGAGATAGCCAAGAGTTGTAGCCAAATTTGGTAATATGAGAAAACGGAAGTTGTCCATCAGTAAAGCAACTGGCTAACTTTTTGGAATTGAAAAGTCTCAGAATGTCTAAAGTAATATTAAAATTTAATGGTTGTAAGAAATCTCTTAAAATGATTATTGTCATATATGAACAAAGCCATAGGACATATCCAACCAGGTTGTAAGTTCTCTGACACCAAGATGCTGTCTGATGTAACCTAAAGTGTTAACACTTTAACATTCTCTTTATTAACTTGTCTATTCACCAAGAAGTAAAAATTCTATTTATCATACTCTGGCATTGATCATTATTTCAGACAAGTGAATTTGTGCCAGTGAAGAAGCAAACAGAAAACCAGAGTCAAACAAGTTTCTTTGAGTTTTGTTAGGTACCCAATGAAGAGCGAGTGGCCAAAGATGTCAAAGGCAAAGAAATAATTCCTTCACCCGCATCAAAAATCATCCCATCGCAACACATATGTTTATGTATGTAGTGGTGACATTTGGATTGAAAGGAACCGCATCCTGCCACACTAGTTGGTTGATTTTATTTAGTGGCATATCAACACCTCTATGAGTTATTTAATGCCAAAATCTACATATTTTTACATAATTTTATACTTTCAGGATGAAGTTATGCTTTTTTTAGATATATATTTTGTAGATTATAAAATGTATTGTTTGTAATTTTGCTATAAAAATGTATTTTTATATTTTTTTACTGTTGCATTGATTGTCATTTTGCTATAAAAATGTATTGTTGGTCATTTTATAATAAAAATGAACTTTTGATTTTTGTTTGGGTGGTTCACTATTTACCTATAGCTCGGACCCTAACTGGTGCTACCACCCTGAGTCAGGGTAGACCTGGGAACAACAGCAATTAAGAGATGGTTCCATGCTCCTAAAAACTTCCAATCTCCCATTCAGAAGCCTTGCTGCCAGATGCAGTTTATCGTCATACCCAAGACAATTGTCACACCCATTTACAGGGAGACAGAATAGGAGTCAGTGAATGATCAAAGCACTCTACATGCAACATTGTCTTCTTTCACACTCCACGGCACATTGCTGGTGTCTTAAAGAGGTACCACTCCCTGTTGAAGAATCAGTGTTGTCCATCTTCTAGAATGGTTTCCAAGGAAAGCTAAACCAGCCGTGTCTACTGTTTTTGACCCACAAATGAAGGAGAAGTTAAGAAGCATCCATACCTTCCCTAAAGGTGTCGGAGCAAATTGAACACAAACTTCAAAAATTTTAAAGCCAGGGATTGAACCTTGTTCATGTGTAGTATATTACTGCTGGGTTCAAATAAGGTGATAAACACACATATATAAAAACTAGCAGTACAACCCGTCTTTCATCAGGTCTTTTATTACTGGGAATTTTTGCTGTTCAATTGGAGCAGTTTAAGTTTAAAGTCAGCCCACCCGAAAATCAATATTAGTAACAACAATTGGGTGCAACTGAGGCACATTCCCAAATGAGGGGGGTGGGGGGACTGAAAAGAAACTGTATAATAATAAATATTATTAAAATAATTTAAACTATTTATTTTTATTAAAGTTTTTATGAAAGTGTTGTGTATGATACACCTAATTTACATAAGCGGACTACCGACCATATAAATATGGGTTGGTACCGGAAGACGGGGAAGATAGTAGAGATTAAGAAATTGAATCCAGAGACTCTGCCCGACTGCGATTTAGTCAACCCATTATGCAGGAACAGTCTTCCCAAGAATATACCAAACTAACTGTAAATATTGTGTACCTATTCTTTGTTTCAATACATTTTGTTAACGTACATTTTGTGTTGTATTATTCCATGCTTATTTAAGCTTCAACAATGGCGACGAGGTATAAAGAACTTTACGTTTCGAAAAAAAAAAAGAATTAATAATTGATAGCCTTCAATAATTGGGACAAGTGGAAGAACCCAGGCTGGGAAAAAAAAAAAATCATTAATTAAAAGTCGAACATCTAATGGAACGGAAAAGTATTCTGAAGTTTGGACAGTTAAAACTAGTTAAAGGACGACTAAGCTTAAAGGAACGTACACTCAGAAAAATCTGGAAGGTGGCGTAAACAAATAACGGCTAAAAAAAAAAAAAAATGCTGGCCGACTAAAAAAAAAAAAAAAATGCTGGCCGACTAAAAAAAAAAAAACATGCATGGAATTAAAAGGAGCACAAATACCCACGTGTCGACTTTGAAAGGTAAGCGAACTTAAAAAAAAAAAAAAAAAAATTTGTTATTTTTTGTTTGTTTGGTTGCTCAACAATATTTTATAAAGCAAGACATAAAATTAAAAAAAGGCGTATGTTGTTTCAATTTTGTTTTGTCTGCTTATAGTATATTCGTGGATACACAATTTAAAAAGTATATTCTTTGTTGCATGAACACTATCAGTTAAAAATGGAGGAATTATCCAAAGTCATAGCTGAATTGTTTAAAGCCCAGCAGTTGAGTCAAGCTGAATTATTCAAATCCCAGCAGTTGAGTCTGCAACAACAAAGTGAACAGGTTGCCTTATTAAGAGAACAACAATTAGCACAGCAGAATTATCAAGAAAGGCAAGAGGAGTTGAGTCAGCAACGTCAAAGGGAACAGGAAGAAATGTATGTCAAGGTTTTGGAAATTCAAAAGTTAACATTGGAGAAATTAAACAACGTTCAGGTAAATGAAAGTAACTCTTCATATTCTAATAACATCATATTTAATTCGTTGGAAACTTTTCAACTATGTGCCAGACGAAGGAAAAACGTTTGAGCGTGCATTTTAAACGATATGAAGATATTTTCCACACAGACTGTGAAAACTGGTCGAATTCAAGAAAAGTCAGTCTATTACTAAGAAAGCTAGGTACAGCAGAACATAGCAAATTTGTAGATTTTATTCTACCGAGAAGAACAAATGAATTGGAATTCTCGAAACAGTGAAATTGCTAAAGGAGTTGTTTGGAGCAATATGTCGCTTTGGCATAAGCGATGGTTATGCATGAATGTCGCTAAATCCGACGATCAGGATTACTTAACTTATGCATCTATAGTGAATAGACATTGTGACAATTTCAGATTGGCAGAGATTACGGTTGAAGAATTCAAGTGTTTAATTTTTGCTCAAGGACTGGTATCCAGTAAAAGTGCCGAAATAAGACGTAGAGTTTTGTCTAAACTCGAATCTGAACAAAACCTTACCCTGCAAAAGTTAGCAGAGGAGTGTCAGCGGGCCGTAAGTTTAAAGAAAGAGTCTCAAAAAATTGAAGAAGCTGGTATTGCTTATATTAAAAAAAAAGTGAAGAAACAGTCAAATTACCCATCAGAAAAAAAATTGGATTAAAAAATCAAGTATTTTAAAAATAAACAAGAAAAATTAAAGGGAAAAAATGAGGGAAAAAAAAAATGGTTCCGCCATTTAATTGTAGACGGTGCAACGGAAGACACTGGGAGTTAAATTGCCCATATAGAAATAAAAAATGTTTCGTGTGCCACAAGAATGGTCACAAAGGGTCGTGTTGTAAAACGAAAAAAGTCAATAGCCGAATTAGACAAACAAATTCAAATATCAAATCAGATAGAGATTTGAGGAAGTATGTGACGACTGAAATATTTAAAAAGAATATCAAATTTCAACTCGATTCGGGTTCAGATTTAACAATAATGAACTATAAAACATGGAAAATTTTAAAAAGGCCTACAATAATGAAGTCAACGAAATGCTTTTCTCGAACAGTGACTGGAAAGGAAATTAAATTGAAGGCGAGGTTGTACTTCCTATGAAATTGAACGGGATAGTTAAAAAATAAAAGTTTTCATTCTGAAAAATGGAGAAAACTTGATGGGTACAGATTTTATTGAAACATTCGAATTGTGGGATAAACCGTTAAACTCTTTCTGCAGAAAAGTAGAAAGTAATACATAAAACAAGACAGGACATTATTGAGGAATTAAAAAAAAAAAAAGTTTCCGGAAACTTTCACACCTGGTCTTGGAAGATGTAACAAGTTTGAAGCCAAATTCGAATTAAAGGAAAATACTATGCCAATTTTTAAAAAAGAAACGTACTGTGCCTTTCGCAAGTGTAGAGAAAATTAATGAAGAACTTGATAGGTTGGAAAAAAATGGGAATTATTTCGAAAGTAGAATCTAATTCATGGGCTGCGCCGATTGTGTGCATAAAAAAAGAAATCAAACCAAGTCAGAGTCTGCGTTGATTTTTTCGACAGGGTTGAACTCGGTAATTAAGGACTACCATTACCCGTTACCGAGTCCGGAGGAGATTTTTAACAAGCTAAATGGTGGAGTTATATTTTCAAAATTGACTTATCAGATGCCTATCTCCAAATTCCCGTCGAAGAGGAATGTTCGGGTTACTAGGGATAAACACGCATAGAGGGTTATTCAAGTACAACAGGCTTCCTTTTGGTATTAAAGTGGCACCTGCCATTTTTCAACAAGCTATGGACGTCATGCTGAATGATTTAGACTTTTGCGATGCTTACTTAGACGACATCATAGTAAGGAGCGAATCGGTCGATTTAACATCGAGAGCATCTCAATCAAGTATTTAAAAAATTCAGGACTTTGGATTTAAAGTCAAAGAGTCAAAGTGCGAATTTGGTTTGGAGGAAATTAAGTATTTAGGGCACATAATCAACAAAAAATGGCAGATGTCCAGATCCGGAAAGGTCCATTGCGATTAGAGACATGCCGACGCCCACTAATGTGGCGATGCTACAAAGTTTTCTAGGGCTTGCAAAATTATTATCAAGCGTTCATTAAAGGAATGTACAATTTAAGAGCTCCGTTGAATGAACTGCTAAAAAAAGACAAGGCATGGGAATGGACGGTAGAATGTCAGAAAGCCTTTGATGAAATAAAGAAAATGCTTACGTCCGACCTCTTTTTAACCCATTACAATCCAAAACTGGATATTGTAGTGGCAAGTGACGCTAGTTCATACGGGATAGGAGCGTGTATTCAACACATAATGCCAGATGGTTCTAGAAAACCAATTGCACACGCTTCGAGAACTTTGCTCCCAGGAGAAAGAAGTTACTCTCAGATAGAAAAAGAGGCACTGAGTATCATTTTTGCCATACAAAAATTTCACAGGTACATCCACGGCAGACATTTTATCCTTGAAACGGATCATAAACCACTGATCACCATTTTTGGTTCAAAGAAAGGGTTACCCGTTTATACAGCAAATCGTCTGTTAAGATGGGGAACCATTCTTCTCAATTATGATTTTCACATAAAGCACCTATCATCCAAAAAGATAATTCATGCGGATAGTCTATCAAGACTAGTACCAAGGCAAGAAGAAAGATTCAAGAATCAATTATTGCAAATATCAGAGCAGATTATGAGGTGAAAAGCATGGTAAACAACATTGTAAGAGAGCTACCGTTACGCTAAATGAAATTAAAAAAGAAGCTGAAAGCGATGATTTCATTTTAGAAATTAAAAGCAAAATGGTAGCAAATGACCAAAAAGTGCAGGAGATTTTTTTTTCAATAGGTGATGGAGTTTTATTATATGGTGAGAGAGTAGTAATACCAAAAAGTTGCAGAAAAGAATACTTGGGACTTTCATATGGGTCACCCGGTATTAATAGAACAAAAAGCTTAATGCGAAGCTTTGTGTATTGAAAGGAATGGATGTGGATATCGAAAACATGGTTCATCGATGTAAGGGGGTGTGCGTTAGCAGCTAAGGCACCACCTATAGTACACAAACCATGGCCCAAGACGGATCATCCGTGGACAAGATTACACATTGATTTCTGGGCTGGTCCAGTAGAAGATTTTTACTACTTAATAGTGGTAGATAGTTTTACAAAATGGCGGAAGTACTACGCTGTAAAAAGCCTACGTCCAATACCACAACAACTTTTTTTTTGCATGAACTATTTGCACGGTTCGGTGTGCCAGAGTGTATTGTGAGTGACAATGGTACACAATTCACTTCTGAAGAATTTAAGGAATTTTGTGAGTTATATCAAATTAACCACATAACGACGCCTCCGTATCATCCGAGGTCTAATGGACTCGCAGAAAGATTTGTCGATACTTTAAAACGAGCTCTGAAGAAAGCCTCAGGAGTTCCAACGGAAAAGGCGCTTCAGCAATTCTTACAAGTATACAGAATCACGCCAAACCAGAGAACACATTCAAACATGGCACCAGCTGAACTAATGTTCGCTAGGAAAGTTAAGTCAGTGTTTGACAAGCTTTTGCCAGGAAAAATACAGTAAAAAATACCATGTATACAGCGAGAAAAAGATACACTCCCGGAGAGAAGGTGTTTTTCAAGTGCTATAAAAACAACGTTGAGTTCTGGGAACGAGGCATAGTGGACAAGAGAATCGGTGACCTGATTTACATAATTAAAGGGCCGAAGAATACTTATAAAAGGCACCAAAACCAACTTAAAAAAAAGATTACGGTATAGAGCAAGAAGAGTGTATACCGGATGAGGACGAAGATCCCATTGATATAATGTATGATATGTTTCAGGTAGAACCTCCACAGAATACACCTGAACCAAGAAGATCCGTAGGAAACGGAAGTTGACGGACCCATTGAACGTGAATCCAAAACGAAAAAAAAATATTAAAATTAGGCAAATGGATCTACAAAGAAATAGCCATAATCATCAACCCATATAGGAAGCCAGTTTGAAATCCAAAAGGATTCCAAGGCTTGGGAGGAGGGTGTTGTGTATGATACACCTAATTTACATAAGCGGACTACCGACCATATAAATATGGGTTGGTACCGGAAGACGGGGAAGATAGTAGAGATTAAGAAATTGAATCCAGAGACTCTGCCCGACTGCGATTTAGTCAACCCAGGAACAGTCTTCCCAAGAATATACCAAACTAACTGTAAATATTGTGTACCTATTCTTTGTTTCAATACATTTTGTTAACGTACATTTTGTGTTGTATTATTCCATGCTTATTTAAGCTTCAACAGAAAGATATATATTCAAAAACAGATAGTAAATAGTAAAACGTTGAGAGTTATAATGAACAGGAAGTAGTGGAGAGCCACTGTCACCAACAATTTGGACTCAAAACCTGCACTGAAGAATTATCTATCAAACAAAATTAGATGAAAACTGTGGAAATGCATAAAGAACATCTGATCACACACACATACAAACAGACATTGTGAGAATTATAGATATAGATATATAAATGTTTTCATCGGTAGAGTGAAGGAGAATTTACAGAGGTTAGGATTGCACACACAGGAATTAATGGAGACAAATCTTCAGTGAACCTCTAGCCAGCCTCTCTCCAGATCAAGAATCAAACCAGTTATATAACACCTACACAACTTCACATGGCCATGCCTCTTTAAGCATGCACCCATACAAACATACATTTCCTTCCACTGAGGACTCTTGTGCGTCCTCTTTATTCAAGACTCAGGATACCTGTACATGCTGTTTATTTTAGCCACCAGATGCATTTCCTGTTTATGCTATCACCAATTTCGATTTCCGCTCACACACTGATGCGATGGAAGTAAAGCCAAAGGTGTTTCCTCAACCGATATCCAACACACAAATTTTGTTTTCCATACAGGTAACTATTGGGTTGCCTGTAATTTTTTTTTCACAGTGATGTTCACTCTGTACAAGGCCCAAAAGCCACTCAAAACAGAGAGTTATAAAGTAAAAGGCAAAGTTTATACGGATATGTGGGAAAGATAACAGTTAATCCTAAACTTGAACAGGTTAAGATTCTAGTGATCAGGAAAACATCCTCTTGGGAGTCAATATTACAAAAAGCCTGCAGTTTGCAGACAGTAGCTGCTCAAGTGGAACTTACATCTCTCAAATGGAATATGAAGTGAATGAGGATGGTTCATTACAATGTGTGTAGCAGGGTTTGGAACGAAGGAATGTAATGCATCTGAGAACTTTCCATGGGAATAGCAATAGAGCAGTGACATGTTTTGTCTGTGGGAAAGGGGTTGTAGGGTGGAGAATAATTCATCACCCACAAGGATGCAGAGACACTTTTGGATTCTATCGAGATCGGAAAGTGAAGACTGTAGCTCCTGCCCAGATATGGCAGCAGGGCTGGTACTGTCTGATGTCTCCCCACCCATGGTACAACCCCCGCCCCAAATCTATGATATGGGGCTCCCACTCTACTACACTGCAATTTTCTTAAAATGGTATTCATATAAAATACAAATTTCATTGTAACCTAATTATGCACAATAATGGATCGTATTCATCTAAATACAAATTAGAGACATGTCATAATGGATCATATTCATCTAAATACAAATTAGAGACGTGACATAATGGATCATTACATCTAAATACAAATTAGAGACATGTCATAATGGATTATATTCATCTAAATACAAATTAGAGACGTGTCATAATGGATCATTACATCTAAATACAAATTAGAGACGTGTCATAATGGATCATTACATCTAAATACAAATTAGAGACGTGTCATAATGGATCATTACATCTAAATACAAATTAGAGACATGTCATAATGGATCATATTCATCTAAATACAAATTAGAAACGTGTCATAATGGATCATATTCATCTAAATACAAATTAGAGACGTGTCATAATGGATCATATTCATCTAAATACAAATTAGAGACGTGTCATAATGGATCATATTCATCTAAATACAAATTAGAGACGTGTCATGATGGATCATATTCATCTAAATACAAATTAGAGACATGTCATGATGGATCATTTCATCTAAATACAAATTAGAGACATGTCATGATGGATCATTTCATCTAAATACAAATTAGAGACGTGTCATAATGGATCATTCCATTTAAATACAAATTAGAGACATGTCATAATGGATCATATTCATCTAAATACAAATTAGAGACGTGTCATAATGGATCATATTCATCTAAATACAAATTAGAGACGTGTCATAATCGATGCTTTCATCTAAATACAAATTAGAGACATGTCATAATCGATGCTTTCATCTAAATACAAATTAGAGACATGTCATAATCGATGCTTTCATCTAAATACAAATTAGAGACATGTCATGATGGATCATTTCATCTAAATACAAATTAGAGACATGTCATGATGGATCATTTCATCTAAATACAAATTAGAGACATGTCATGATGGATCATTTCATCTAAATACAAATTAGAGACATGTCATGATGGATCATATTCATCTAAATACAAATTAGAGAAATCTCATGATGGATCATATTCATCTAAATACAAATTAGAGACATGTCATAATGTATCATTTCATCTTAAATCAACTATGTTTTAACATCAACTTGAGATTTTTCTTGTTAAACTGTTGAATAATTTTAACACATTCAACATTATGGATAAAAAAAATAGTGACTTTTATATAATGTCTTTTTAAGGCTTAGCATGAGCAATACAAATTCACAGATTTGGACAAAAAAAAAAGAAAAAAAAGACCCCAGAATGACGTTAAAATCCATGAAAATTTTTTATCCTTTAATAGTTGTGCTTAGTTTAATTTGTAACGTATTTAAATGTAGGTAGAAAAAAGCAAAGTTTATAGGATAGCGATGGTCACAAAGCACTGCCCAGGGACCCCAATCAGGCTTATCCCAGCCCCGATCGGGGGCGGTGAGGTTCTGGGTTTAGTACAACATACTGGCACTGTATGGCAGCAGTATTCAAAAAAAAAAGCAAGTAAAATTTCTGTCTCTTACCCCAACATAATCAGTGGTTATATTGTGAAACTTCTTGGCCCCTTCAATCCATTTGATGATGTAATCTGCTGTACGCTGAGGGGTTGTATAAGGAGAGTTGGTGCCATTCCCTATCCAATAAGGAAATGCCCAGGGGAGGGCATAAATTTTAATATCTGGATTCCTCTGAAATACAAAAATAAATTTAAAACATTGTGATATAAATTAACAGGAAGAATTTTATACAAGATATATCCCGGAAAGGGATATATTTGCTCGAAGTAGCAAAGTGGTTGTTCACTACTGTAACCAGGTAGGACAATCTAGCAGGTAACCATAATGGACTGGTCTTCGTCGTAGTGGTAGGCAATAGGTGAAGACAATAGGCATAGCCAATAGGCATCATTATCCCTGTACCTCCACATCAGTCTGTATTTATGGCTGACACCAGTCAATCATATTACTGTGAGGGGGAACCCAGGTTTATGCATATTCATTACATCAATACAATTATCCTTTATCAGCAGCAGCAGAAGCAGCAGCAGCAGCAGGAAGACAATAAGAATATTAGATTTAAGGTCCCAAGTTCTAGACAAGAAAATTAAAATGTTCATTTGTGAATTATATGGTATTGGGAGTTCAATCCTTGGGTTGGGTATGGTACAAATTCAGTGGATATAGTACAGGCAATAACTGAATAATAAATAATAATCTACCATCCCATGGAGATTGAATAAAGTTTAATATTCATTGAAGATTATTCAGATTGACAAATCCCTGAAGAAGACCAGAGAGCACAACAGTCGAAACATTATGGTAATAACAGCATTTATAATAATGTGAATAATGATAATTCCTCATCTCAGAAATTCAGACATATATTATCTTAAACTGGGAATGTTTATTTTAATCAATTCACTCCAAACAAAGGGGTGATCCAGAGTGAAAGAGAATGAAAAGACTTCAGAAGTATCCGAAAACACAATCCTAAACAGGATACAAGGGATAAACCTCTACTCCTTTTCTAAAAACAAGAGAGGCATGTAAACCAGGCAATAAGCAAACCTATCTACTCCTATTGAGGAAAAAAATGTAAATAGTAAATAAAATTTCAGAGTTTAGGCAGAGACGTTAGAAGTATAGAATTGAAGTAGACTTTAGAAAAAAAATGGAAACCCATTCCTAAACAGTAAACAAGAGATAAACCTCTACTCCTGTCCAAAAGATGGGAAGGAGTCTAAACTGGATGATAGGCAAACTTATACATTGACCATCACTTATGGAAATTATTTCTCTTTTTTTCACATTGTTTTTTTCTATGTCGCTTTTATTTTAAGTTAGCCTGTAGTACTCCTGGCTATGATGTCTTAATTTAATTTAATTTCACATATATTAAAAAAAAATATGAAAAAAGTTCTGAGACAGACATGTGCAATCACTGGTTAGCCATTACATTTTGCCTAAGAGAAACAAACAGTAGTTGGGATAGTTTTCAAAAACCATCACTTGTTCTTTGCTGGTTTGGGTGAAATTTAACTTCTGAATGTTTATTTTCCTCTTTTTTTTTTCTATTTGTAGGTAAAAGTAAGTAAAGAAACCCCTTTATTTGCATTTGTTCTTCAGTTTGGACAGCAACAAAATTATCAAAGATAGTAATCATTTGTCTGAGATGAGGTATTTTAATTATTTACACTATTTGCATTGGACCTCATCTTTGTTGACATATTCACATTTTGGCTGGTGTGACCTGAAAAAGGCCGAAGTGGCACACAATAGCCGAAACATCATGAATATACCAACAAACAGTCCAAACAATGTAAATAGTGTAAATAGTAATCATTATTCATATTCTTATGAAGATTTCAACCATCTTAATTTCAGTTGCTTTTTATCCCAATGACTCACATTGGCTATGTATTGAAAAGTGTGTATCAAAAATAAGAAATAAGCTCTTAGTGAGACATGAACTCACATCCCTTGTATCCTGAGAAGCCTGTTTTTCTATAATATTTTACAGGAGATCAAAACTTCAGAGACACTTTTAAAATTTCCCTAACATTGTACAAAGATGGTGCTGGGAACTTCTTTTTTATCAGTCTAAGATTAATGTTGGCAAACAAAGATAGATGAATAATTCTGACATAGATAAATTAAAAAAAACTAATACTTCCACCCACAACTCTCTCTCTCACACAGACACACGATAAATAGGAGCAGGTGGGGATTGAAACCAGGCCCAAATTTTAATTATTTTACCTTTTTAGCTTCTTTTATTAGCCACCATTCATATCCTCGGTTATAATTTTCCTCCCAGCTGTCATGCATATGGGAAGCTTCTGTGCCATCTGAAAAGAGAAAACACACAAGTGAGAAGGAAAGAAATGAGAAAATCTCAACAACTCTTCATCTTTACTTAATATAATTCTTCATTTTGTCCAGAAAAAAAATTCCTTCTTTACAAATTCTCAAATATAAAATTTATACCATCTTTACTACATAAAGTCTATATGGAATTACCCACAGATATATTATCAAATAAAGCATGCAAACACTCAACAATAACAAGACAATTAAACATGTGATTGACCCTGTTGTACCTAAAATGTGGGAAAAAAATGCCAGGCAGATATATAAACACCCACCCCAGAGGGAAGAACAGCTACACAAGAATATAGGGTCAACACTCAGTAAAAGCTTCAAAGCCACACATTCACTGGCTAATGGGGATTGATGAAGTCCAGAGTGAAACAAACAGTGATGTTATGTTTTTATTTTTAATCATTTCACCCTAAGCAAGGAGCTCCTGAGTGTTAGAAAATATTTAAAAAAAAATACTATTAAGGAGAGAGGACAATAAAAGAACAAGAATTAAGACAGGAGATAATGATTGGCATTTCACTTAAATTTTTGAAGATTAAAATTGAATGGGAAGCATGATGCTGAGAGAGAGTTCCACAAGCAAGAAGTGCAAGAGAAGAAACTGATAACATAGAACTTACAGTTACATCTAGCCATTTTCAGCTGTAAAATAATGAGACCTTGCCGCCAGTGTTGTACTGTGCTTAAATTCATAAAGACTAGAAACCATAGAAGAAAGTTCATCAAAACAATTACCATGAAAGTATTTATAGAAAAGCATTAATGCAAAAAGATCTAGAAGAGTGGACATTCAAGACAACTTTCATTTCATGATTTGATAAGACTGAATCAGTTAAAAAATTCATACAGAAATACCATAACTATTCAACTTGTGAAGAAGATCAACATCTCAAGCCCTGTCAAATGTCTTTGAGATGTTCAAAGCAACAGCCTGAGCTTCACCATTCTTATCTAAAGCTTGATAGACTATTTCAACAATAATCACTAACACATCAGCAGAATGTGGAAAAAAGCAATAACAGGCAGATATATAAACATCTACCTCAGAGGGAAGAATGTAGAGTCAACATTCAGTGAAAGCTCCAAAGCCACTCATTCACTGATGGTGATTGAAGCCCAGTATGAAACAAACAGTATTGTTATTTATAAGAGAATAGGTCTTGATGTTTTTTTTTATTTGTTATGTATTAGGATAACATTATATATGCCTGCGATCATAAGTGTTAAAGGAGAGGTTTGTTAAATTTGCGTGAGGAGGGGGTTTAAAATAATGTCATTTTTATAATTTGGAAAGATAAAAGAAAGAATAAACAGCATTTTTGTTCTTACCTGTACTTTGTGCATCACCACCAATTTCGACTTTAAGAATTTGAAGGGAGGCACCAAAATTAGGCTGAAAAAATAAACATGGACAAATTTATATGATGGAGAGAAAAGCAAGCAATAGGATATTAGATAAACAAAGATATATTTACATGATAGAAAGAGAAAAGAGATAAACACAGCCCCATTTAGAGAGTAAGGTGAACAAAAAGTTATTAGATAAACATAGATATATTTGTGACAATGTCTTCTGCACATCACAGCACAAGCTGTGATGACACCCAAGGTTGGCTGTATGCGAATATACACCCAGCTCACTATGTTCACAGGCTTGTCTTACTGGCCATGATTGAATTCAATAAAAAATAATGACAAATGATTTTCAAGACATTGATTGGGACAATTTCTTACATAATCAGCAAAGTCTTCTTTTGGCTTTGAGAAGTTGAACTGCTATCTTATTAATTTCCAGCCATGAAGAAAGGACACTTACATTCACTGCCCATGGATTTGGCAACTCACACACTGCTGGTCCTTTCCCCCTCTCTGACTGCCAGTCCTTTCCTCACTGACTTTCATTATATGGACACCGGCTGGGGTCTCACCACCCCTATCCATCCACTTCTGTTCTGGAAAAGGAGACCACCCATTTAGCTATTGGGTGGTAAGTTTTTCAAAAAACTCGACTTATGATTATCTAAAAATCACTAACAAAATTTTATGTTTGCCAATTCAAATCGGGCTAGAGACAGGATTCCTGAAAAAATCCAAGTCATTAAATTGACTTAAAAAAAAGAAAAAAAAAAAAGAATCTATCTCCTAAGTATATGTGAGAAATCATATTGCTACATATTTACATGATAAAAAAAGATATTAAAATAAGCAACCCCATTTAGAGAGAAAGTAGTAAAAAAAAAAAAAAAATTCAAATAAATAAACAATCATATCTTTCTTTCATTATTATAAAAGTCTGTGAATATTGCTTGTTTTTGCCAGAAGTCATATACAGAGAGTGGGTGAAAGAAATATGTAAATTTATTATCATGTAGAAAAGTGGGGAGAAGGAAATAGAGGAAAAAACCTCTCTCCCCTTCCACACCTCTCTCTCCTTCCACCTCTCTCTGTCCTTTCACACCTCTCTCCCCTTCTACTTTCCCGTGATTGCGTGCATGCTTATTTATATTTCAGCTTTCTTTAAACAAACAATATTTTAAATATTTTTATTTCAATTTTCTTCAAACAGAAAATTTTTTTAATGTTGAAAGCAAGATTCATCAGTAAAATTGGCAGCTTTAATCAAAAAGAAAGCTCTAACACCTTCAGGGAGCTCTATTTCATGCCTTTTGATTTTCTCATATCTCTGCCTATGTTCAATTATAAAGTTTGAAACATTTTCACCTGCACTCTGTTTATATTCATAAAAATCCTTAAATGCACAATATGACTCCATCTTGTAAATATACTCTATCCAACAATGTCTATAATCAATTTATAATGACCAGCCCTTCGAATATCTTCTGGTTTTCTCTTGCTTTTCCTTTGAGCAAGAGACATACTGCAACTCCTTAAATGCATAATATGCCAATGTGCCTCCATCTTGTAAATATCCTCTATCCAATTTGTCTATAATCAATTTATAATGACCAGCCTTTTGAATATCTTCTGGTTTTTCTCTTGCTTTTCCTTTTAGTCAGAGACATACTGCAACTCCTTAAATGCATAATATGCCAATGTGCCTCCATCTTGTAAATATCCTCTATCCAATTTGTCTATAATCAATTTATAATGACCAGCCTTTTGAATATCTTCTGGTTTTCTCTTGCTTTTCCTTTTAGTCAGAGACATACTGCAACTCCTTAAATGCATAATATGCCAATGTGCCTCCATCTTGTAAATATCCTCTATCCAATTTGTCTATAATCAATTTATAATGACTAGCCCTTCCAATATCTTCTGGTTTTAACTCTTGCACAATCTCTCTTGATTTCCCCTTTTTATGAGAGACATACTGCAGCTCCAAACTTGTCTTCTGTAGTATCAGTATGAATTTTCCAGATGTTGGTGTCATTCTTCCAACTTAAATAATCACCATTTTCTTCTGGGAGGAAAATGTGTGGCTTCTTGATACTTGACATTTTTTTTGTTTTTTTTTCAAATGTTATTATTACATTGGAATTAATGAATTGGTCAACTACAAAATTAAGAAACAATGACCTTAAACTGTTAAGGTCAACTGAAAGTTAGTATTTAACTGAATTCTAAATACAGTGCTTTTTTTTAGTTCTTTAGTAATACTAATGTATTAGAGTTAGGAAAAATTTTAATTTAGTTATTTTAACAACACAAGCAAATGGTGAGATTTCACCTCAGAATAAAATGAATTATTTCTATGTATAAAAAAACATTATCCAGTTGTGAAGTAACCAAAAGTTAAAAAAAATAGACAAAGCAAACAGTAGAACTTCCCTACGAATTGGTATACGCTCTGCTACCAATATTAAACCTCACTTTAGTTCCTTATGTTATCTCTTTAGTACTCCATGATTTCCAGAATCAAAAACAAGTGATATTTAGCTACCCCCCACGAGGGTTACATGTGGCACAAGGCCAGGTTTAATGTGGGATCTCCGAGCCCATATGCTCGGCCAAAAATATTCCCTCTTTGAACCCACATAAACGGGTTCAGGGTCAGTCAACCACCCCGAACGAGACTCTGCCCTTCGGCGGAGCCTCGTCCAGGTTCCTCTCCGCCCGAAGGCAAAGACTTAGACTGTTAGCCAAGTTAAAGATTTTCCAAGTGTAGCTTAGATGTGGCACAAGGCCGAAAGCATGGGGCATCCAGTGAGGATCAAACTCACTTTTCAGTAGTAACTGATCAAGCAAGACAAGCTTGTTAACCATTACACCACGCCGAGGTGCCCATATAGTGATTTTCCAAGCATAGCTTGAATGTGGCACAAGGCCGAAAGTAAGGGGTACCCAGTGAGAATCGAACTCACTACTCACTTGTAATTGATCTAGCAAGACAAGCTTGCTAACCATTACACCATGCCTAGGTGCCTCAGAATCAAAAACAAGTAAATCCAGCCTCAACTTTACACCCTTATATAGGTATTAGAATCAAAGGGGAGATAACATAAATGACCAGAGCCTGACAACTGATCTCTCCTCTAGCTCTAACAGCACAGTTGGGGAAAAACTGGCTCTTCACATTCAATGCCTCAAAAACCATCATCATGAATTTCTTGCCTATCACAATGAACAAGTGTTCTCTCTTTAAAAGGCTTGAATGCATATTGGGATGTAAGCTTAACCCAGACCTTAAGCAGAATTTGTACTTGTGACCCATCACTAAAAGATGCTGGAAAAATGGTCTGTTCCCTGTACCACTCCAGTATGTACCAAACTCCTCCTGCTATGCCCTATCTTTACAAGAACCAGATCAGGTAAAAAAAGTGGAGTACTGCTGCCATATATAGACAGGAGCTGCACAGTCTTCACTTACCAGTCTTGAGTCCAAAAGCATCTCCACGGCCTTGTGGGTGATGAATTATTTCTCACCCTACAACTCCTTTCCTGCAGACAAAAAGTTGCACACCTATCACTATTTCCATGAATGGGTTCAGACAGACTACATTCATTAGTTCCACCAGTTCTAAGAGTAATGGCTAAGACCTACCATGCCACATACCTTGTAATGGACCACCGTCATTCCATTAAGGGAGATGTAAATTCCACTTCTTCTCATGAACTTTGTGGAA
This sequence comes from Acanthosepion pharaonis, assembly GCA_903632075.3. Lineage (NCBI taxonomy): Eukaryota > Metazoa > Mollusca > Cephalopoda > Sepiida > Sepiidae > Acanthosepion > Acanthosepion pharaonis. The sequence goes on from CAHIKZ030004820.1 coordinate 823,650, forward strand.
CCAACTCTCAAGAGGATGCTTCCCTGATCACTACAATCTTAAGAATTTGAAGTCTTGGGTTAACCATTATCTTCCCCAAATATCCCCATAAACTGAGCCACTTATGTCTTACTTTGTAACCCTCTACCTTGAGTGGTTCTTGGGTCTTGTATAGGGTGAGCATTATTGTAACAAAAATTTTTTTAAAATAGTTCCCACTTGCTGATACATTATGCCTCAATATTATTTTTTCTTTCATAAGAAAATGAAGTTTTATTGATATCACTCCCTGGTATATAGATTCTAGAGGACCTAGAGATGACCTTACTCTTAATGCACTTTTGTCAAAATGATGTTCACAGGTCAAATTTTATGCAGTATAAAAATAAGTAAAAACAAGAACTAAATGATATCACTAGACATAAGCAGGGGAACGAGAATAAAGGATTCATTTCAGAATTCCCTGTCGGTTTCCTGACTCAGTATACACCTAAGGAAGGCTGGAGAGCACAAAGGTCAAGACATTGTGATAATAATGACAAGACAATAGTCCAAATATAAATAGTATAAATAATGAGGATTCCTCACCCCAGAAATTCAAACTGCTTTTTCTTATCATCCAGGTCTTGTTTTTTCTTTTTAGTATTTCTTAGTTATTGCTTGCCTGTTTCTGCTGAATCCATGTACACACTGCCCAAGGATAAAACTCACAACCACTATGTTACCAAATTTATGAAGCAACATTTTAATCCACTAGGCCATTGTCCTGTAGGACAATTTGCTACAGTGAACTTGGAGCCTTAAACCTATACTGTCTGCTGATTAGTGCAGCTTTTACTGCTTGTCATGTTTCAGTGTAAACGGGCAAGCAATAACCAATTTCTCACTCCAATAAACTATTCCATTACACTGCCTGCACATGTAAGGTTACAGTACCTGGTATTTCCAAGCAATCACCCATCTAGGTACTGACCAGGCTCAATGTTGCTTAACTGCAGTGATCATAAAATACCAGTGTTTCAATATGATACAGCTTTCAAACTTTCAGATATATGGAGGGAACTGGTCAGGTGCTCACTGACTATGACCCCACATCTGATCATGGGATAGATGATTATGATTTTGTTTTTTAAAGTTTATATATGGGGGTGTATGTGTGCGTATAGTGGCATATATGTATGGACATGTAAATATACATATATGTATGTATGAAGATATGTATGCATATAAGTGTGTTGGACAGTATAATTTATTCACTTGGGTGTTCTGGTATCATCCACAATCCATAACTCAACTAATTTACATTAATCTCAACGGGTTTAAGTTTAAATCCCCCATCGCTTATTAATAATATTGGACACCTGTAGTACAAAAACTATTTACTGTGAATCCCAGAAAAACACACTCGGGGCTCGTATAAGAAACACTACATAGTAGGAACTGATATTAAACTTCAAACAATGAAAGGTTCTAGCCATAAATAAACTCCAACCCCAGACTGCTTCCCACAGGATAAGATACCTTACACCCCAATCATCAGGCCATGTTTGTGTTTTTTTTTTCTCGGCTATTTATATATACAGGTCAGTGGTGCATTGTGGGTAGTCTATTTTGGCAGTTATTTTGCCAGAAGTTGTTTATTTGTTTATTTATTTGGGTTAATTTATTTTGCCTGTTTTTATTTATTTTTATTTCTTATCTTATATATTTATTTATTTTAATTGGTGTTTTATTAACGTAGTAAAAATTTGTTCATATTAATTTAGATTAATTTATTTTACTTGTTTTTTATTATTTATTTGTTATACTGTATATTTTTATTTACTCTTTTCAGTTTTTTGATTTTTAAGTAATGTAGTATTTTTTTTATTGTTATATAACAGTTACAGCTATGTTTTTTGTCCAATTTTTGGTTTGATTTTTACAGTCTAATATTTTGGCCATATTGGTTTGCTGATTTGTTTATTATTTACTTTATTTATTTGGGTTCATTTATTTGGGTTTTTATTTTTTTATTTATTTATTCTATTTCGTCTATTCCAACGGGTGTGATTTGGTAATTTGTTTGGTTCATTTATTTTACTTATTTTATTGTCATTTTGTTTATTTTTTTTTTTTTTTTTCTCAGTTTTCAATTTTTAAGTAACATAGTAAAAATTTGTTTTCATGTCTGCATTTTGAGATGAGCTTGGATCATTTATTTAATAATTTATTTTGATCTGGGAAGGTAATGATAGCTATTTTTTCCTCCAAGCAAAGTTTGCAAGTTTTTGATTGGTTGTTGTAAGCTGATGATCTTTTCCTTATTTTCCAAGATATTTTTGATGTGATGTGCGTTGTTTTTAATTTCCCAAATATACTTAGAAAGCATTGTGCTGTTCGAATATTTACTATTTGTGTAAGATGCTTTGTGTGCATAATTTCTTTGTTTCCAGGGTCCTTCAGTTACTCCTATGTATGCTTTTTCTTCATTATCTGGTGATTTTATCGTGGCTTGGTATATCATGTTGTTTTGTAAGCAATTACCATTTAAGGGAAATTCATTCTTTATTCTGCTGTTACATGTGGGTTTAATTTGTTCGCATGGTTTGTTGATAGATTTCCTGTTATGCTTTTTTATTATTTGTGCCATGTTCTCGGTGCAACTGTAACTGATTTTTACTGTGTTTTTGTTGAATATTTTGTGTAGGGTGCTTGACTCCGGGAAGTGTTTGTGTAAGAGTTTGAAGAATATTTTTCCTGCGTTTGTTTTTACATTTTTTTTGTACGGTGGGTTGAACCATATGATATTTCTTTTCCTGTTGGCCTTTTTTATCTTCTGTGGTGAGTATGTGAGTGTTGCTGGGAAACCACTATCTTTTAAGGCTGTTTCATAGTCTTTCTTAGCTTTGTTAAATATGGATTCATTGGAGGAATTGTCGGAAAGCCTGCGGTTAATCAATTTTGATATCTGTTTGATTATAGAAGGCAGGCGATTGGAATTTTCTAGATGTTACCTTCAACCTAAGAAAAGGCACATATAAACCATACAGAAAACCCAATGATAAACCACTCTATATACACACATCTTCCAATAATAAATAATAAAAAACAAGTAAAATAAGTTAATCTAAATTAATCCAATTAAATAAACAAACAAACCACTCCTGATAAATTAACCGTTAGAAAAAACAAGGATAATCAAACCAAATAAATAAATGAAGCAATAAACAAATTAAAAACTGCTCTCGCCAAAATAATAGTTAGAATAAACTACAGTAATCAACCCCAAAATTAAATAAATAACTTTCATTATCTTCCCAAAACAAAACTATTAAATAAGCAATATATTTTTACAACATTAATAAAACACCGATTAAAATTAAAATAAATAAATATATAAGAAATAAAAAATAAAAACAAGCAAAATAATTTAACCCAAATAAATAAACAAATAAATGACTTCCAGCAAAATAACCGCCAAAATAGACTACCCACAATGCACCACTGACCTGTATATATAAATAGCCGAGAAAAAAAACAAAAAAACAACACACGTAGCCTGATGATTGCATCTAGCATGAAACAGCCTGTCACCTCTAAGTGTTGATTTCAATGTTCACTTTTATATTTACACACGCTCTATCTCTGATATTGAGCACTTTATTCCATAATTATAACACACCTTAAGACTATATTTCTTAAGACTATATTTATATATATATATATATATATATATATATATATATATATATATATATATATATATATATATATCATATATATATATATATGATAGTAAAGATTGGGCACATGTGCTTCTTATAATATGTATATATAATAGGCCAATGAAAGAAATTTGAGCAATAAAAAAAACAAAACAAAAACAAACAAAATTAATAATATTACTAATAAGACTAATAATATTTATTGTATATTAGTTGGCCTTTTGCCCAAAAGGAAGCATGTTGAGAAAAGATGTCCTGGACTGCAGAAGAAGTAGACCAAAATGATAAGATTCCATCAGTAATATAACATTCCCTGATAAAATGTTCAACTTCATTTTTTTTTTTTTTTTTTTTTTTGTTGAGAAAGGACATAGGTGTGTCCGAAAATTCTGATATTTAGTATTTTTTTCTCATCATGATCAAAAGGCCGACTAATATATCATTGGTCAAAAGGCCTACAACCTACTAATATATCATTGGTCAAAAGGCCTACAACCTACTAATATATCATTGGTCAAAAGACCTACTAATATCAATATTATTGTTTTTATTATCAATATTATTATTTTTGTTGTTTTTTATCTCTCCATTTTCTTTCACTGGGCTATTATATCTACATTATTATACAAAGCATATGTGGACCATCTTTATATATATATATATATATATATATATATATATATATATATATATAGCATCCTGCTACCACTTTTCTTTCAATGTTAATTTTTGTGTAAATCTGCAAAAAGTGGATCACAGAGCCTTGCTATTTTTCTCACTTCTCATTGGTCAGTTAATATTAAAATCATGTTCTCAACCACGTCCGAATAACATTGACCTAGTTCCTGACCTGAACAAAAATACAATTCCATCAAGTCACAGTTTTTAGACTTTGAATGTTTAACCAGAGAACAGCAGATGGATGCCACCCTAGAAAAAGTGAAAAATGACACGTCACTGTTCATTGAGCAACGACCAATTCCTTTAAGCATGGCATACTTATTTTGTGATGTCAGCACTAATCATCCTAGAACCCTATGTGCCCCCTATTATGCACCGACAAATTTTCAACCACTTTCATTCTATGTCTCATCCAGGCCATAAAGCATAAACTAAACTTATTTCTGAACGATTTGTTTGGCAAAACATGTCTGCAGATATAAAACGCTGGACACAGGCATGTATCAAATGCCAGAAATTGAAAATTCAGCAACACACCAGATCTCCTTCTGGTCACTTTTCTGCACTGGATGGTCAATTTAAACATATTCATGTCGATCTCATCAGTTTTTTAGCAGAAGTAGACGGATATGAATAATTGTTGACAATAGTGGATCATTTCACATGTTAGCCAGTGGTGGTACCCCTGCAATCAACCAACACTGATGTCATTGCACAAACAATCCTACATGAATGGATATCCACATTTGGTTGCCTGTCTGTCATCACGACTTATCATGGACCCCAATTCCAGTCTACCCTCTTCACTGAATTTACTAACCTGTTGGGTACTAAACATATAACAACTACGGCTTACAATCTGTGTGTGGATGGTTTGGTAGAAAGGTTTCACAGGCAACTGAAGGCAGCACTTACAGCTAGCAAAAACACATGATCTTGAATTGAGAGATTGCCATTAGTAATGCTAGCACTGCATAGTGTTATCAAGGAAGATTTAAAATGCACCACAGCTGAGCTTGTTTTTGGGAGCCCACTTACACTACTCGGTTAAATGATGGAAAAAGATGTGTTGACAAGACCATCTACATACTTCATTCAGGACATGAAAGAACACATGTTTAATCTCTCATTTACTCCAACGCACACAACACATAGAACAATTTTCATTCCAAGAACTTTGGAAAACTGTGAGTTTGTATTTCTACACAGAGATGCAGTTAGAAAACCTCTCACACCGACGTACTCTGGTCCCTTCCGAATTATCTCCCGTGTACCGAAATATTTTACTATTTTGATCAACAATAAGACAACTACTGTCAGGATTGACAGATTGAAACCTGCTTTCATTGATGCTAATAAACACTCTTCAACCTCACTTGATCAAAATTCTTCCTCCCATCAGAAGGATATTCAACCTGAAACTCCTCCAACAAAAACTACAACTAGAGCAGGCAGATATGTGCACTGGCCTACAAAATTTGCAAAGTATCACACATATTGAAAGTTTTTTTTTTCTTCTTCTCGAACTTTCAATCTTGGGTGGGGGGAGTACTTTAGCCTTCTGCTACCACTTTTCTTTCAACGTCAATTTTTGTGTAAATCTGTGCAAAAAGTGGATCACAGAACCTTGATATTTTTCTCACTTCTCATTGGTCAGTTAATATTAAAATCATGCTCTCAACCATGTCCGAATAACATCAACCTAGTTCCTGACCTGGCGAAAATACAATTCCACCAAAAATCAGAAATGCTTTTCAGAACCTGTCACATGACTAGAAAACAAATAAATTGAATGTACGAGTGAACTGCACCAGTGAGAATTTACTAACGACTAGCATTTACTAAACTAGTTCACGATGCTTGTATCAGTGAAGTACAAAGTTAGAATTTTAATTTTTTTTAACACGAAATAACTTTATTGTAATTCAAGTTAAAACATTTAACCTCTCACTCACCAATTTATTCTGGATTTATTTATAACTGAAAACTATTGAATCTTAACTGAATCTATAGAACATTACTAGCAACAGAAACTTAATTATAAACATTACGGAACCATTCACTCCTTGAACTCTTTTGAAGCTAAAAGTTTATTAGCTTTACAATGAATATTTTGAGCGGCAAGTTCATTCAACTTTCTATAAGCTTAGATAAAAATATTTCCTTAGTAAAGATTTTAATTCCAGTCAAAGGGAAGTAACTCCTATTAATTATGCCTGTATATCATTGACATACATAAATATAAATATTGTTTGTTCTTGTTATAAAAAAGTTTTGTGTTTTTTTCTCTGGTTTGCTTTTTGTTTGCTTGCACATTTATAAAGAAAAAAATGTACAGGTTGATTTAGGCCAACAATACTGCTACATACATACATACATACATACATACATATATATTAAATAATGTATACTAAAATTTAAGATCCGATATTTATGTAATACATGTGGAAAAAAAAATTCCCCCCCCAAAAAAGTCACACTTCTTTTTCTTTTATTTCTCATCTCGTTGAGAAAGGACACTAAAAATGTCCAAAACTTCTGATTTTTAACATTTTTCTCATGATTCCATTTAGTCAAAAGGTCTATATACAGAATGTTTCAAAATCTGTGTCACATTACAACACTGTAAAGAGACAAAGGATAAAATTAAATTAAATTTAATTAATTAAATTTAAATTAAATCAACAGGAGAAAACTTGACACTTTTAGCTTTTTAAATGGTACCATTTCAATCCTGCTACGATTTGTAGTCCAGAATATAAGAGTTCTTAGAATGTAACAAACTTTTGAAACACCCTGTACAATAAATATTATTAGTCTTTCTATCAATGCTTTTTGTATCTAGGATTTCTTTCATCTGTCTGTTATATATATGCACATATAAAAAATAACATTTTTGTTTTATATACCCATTTACAGTATTGTGTATTACAAAACTCTTAAAGGAATTTAAAAGAGACCATTAGAAAAGGATAAAGTTTTTCTCTCTAATATATATATATATATATATATATATATAGAGAGAGAAAATTTTATTCTTTCTAAGATATATATATATTAGTCAGAGAGAGAGAGAGAAAATAAATGTTATTTTTAATGTGCATATATATATATATATATATATATATATATATATATATATATATATATATATATATATATAAACACACATATTTATATATATATATATATATATATATACACACACACACACAAACACACATTATATATATATATATATATATATATATATATATATATATATAGAGAGAGAGAGAGAGAGAGAGAGAGAGAAGTTTATTCTAATGTATATAAAATTATAAATTCCTTTAAAAAGAGTTTTTAATACACATAATACTGTAAATGGATAGATGAAACAAAATGTTATTTATTTTTATGTTTGCATGTATTGTGTGTGTGTATGTATATATATATATATATATATATATATATATATATATATATTGTTTTTGATGGCTGCATAGTATAGTAGGATCAGTTGGGAACTGTCTGTGAGAAAAAGAGCACTATGACGAAATTCACTCTGACGGAAATTTGGAAATGGCATGCTGCACTGCTTGGCATCCACACTAGAAGCTCCAATATGAACATTTCAGGGTGTTTGGGTGTTAATCTGAGGACAGTACAGAGGATTTGGAAAGAGCAGGATGAGATATCCAATCAACATCATAGTGTTTGGAGTGATCACTAGTGATGGTGACGTTATGTCTCCATTCATTTTCCCCACAGGGCCTGAGACTCAACATGGAAACCTACATCAAGTGCCTTGAGGAGGTAGTGCTGGCCTGGGTCAAGAGGGTGGATGCTGGAAGACCCTATATATGACAACAGGACACTGCACCATGTCACACAAGCAGGAGAATCCAGGCATGGCTGTCTGGCAATTTCTGCGATCACTTCAGCACTTACATCTGGCGACATAACTCCCCAGATTGCAATCCCCTTGATTATTATGTAATGGGGTGCAGTTGAGCGAGAGACCAACAAAACTCCTTGTAACACCAAAGATAACTGAAGGCGAGGATTATGGCAGCATTCACCAACTTAAACAAGGAGACCATCCAGAATAGTTGCAGGAGATTCCGAAGTCATCTGGAGGTCATAGTTGAAGCTAATGTCGATTTTATTGAATAAATTTACTCTTTTGTATTTCAAGATATTTTTGTGTCATTTGCGTAAATATATCTGTTAAAATGAAATGTCAGTGTTATTTTCATTTTTGCATAATTTAGACGACAATTTGTTCATCGCACCCTCTGTGTGTGCATGTAAATATACACACACAGAGAAGGTGCGATGTATAAATTGTCGTCTAAATTACACAAAAATGAAAATAATATATATATGTTTAACATTCTTTTTATAAATACAAATATTTAAGTAAATGCTCTGTTTATAATAAACAGCATTAAACAACATTTACTGGCCTGAATGTCTGAGAAATTTTCATGAAAAATATTCGTCCTCCGACAGAATTCAGAGAACAAATATTTTCTATGAAAATTTCTCGGACATTCAGGCCGATAAATGTTGTTTAATACTGTTTATTATAAACAGAGCATTTACTTATATTTGTATCTATAAAAAAGAACGTATAAACTTAAAAATGTCTTAAAATAATTGTCGGACTTTGTCCATTTGATAATACACACACACACACACACACAGTGATTAAAAACTAACTCCCCATGTTAAAGTACTTACAATTTATTCATTAACTTCTTGTAGTCGCTCTTCAAGTTCTTTCAAAGTCTTGGTTTAGTACAGTATAGTATATACTATATTTAGTATAGTATATACTTGTATCTTTAACCAACCTCAAAGAAAAAAGTCATAGGGTGTTAAGTCAGGACTCCTGGCTAGTCACTCATACATAAAATAGGGATTTACTGTTCAATCACCCTGTAAACATAGGAGAGGATAAAGAACAAATAGGAAGAATTTATAAATTAAACATGTTAAGCTTAGAGCCTCATCATGTGGAGACACCGATTCTCATACAATCATCAAAATTAAGCAATGTCAATTCTGGTCAGCATCTAGATGGGTGATCAATTGGGAATACCAGATGCTGTAAACTCGGATAAGCATGTGGTGTAATGGATAATGGCTCGGAATTGTTAATCAGAGAGCCGAGTTCCAATTACAGTTAAATTCGTTATATTCACTTACGAGAAAATACTCTTGGGAAAGGTATGAACCCTCTTCTACTCCAGCTATGGGTTAATTAGTAATTTAATTTAATCATTAAAACAATTATTGTCTCAAAAAAAAAAAAAAAAAAAAAATGAATTATTCCAATCTAAAAATATTTTCTGGCTTTAAAAAACTTGCAAATGGCTAAGGTGTAAAAAAATAAATCAATCAATCTCTGGCCTCAATTAAGTGTGTAAAATCAATCAATAAAACTCGTTATTTATAAATATTCCCTATTTGTTCTTTATCCCATCATTCTGTCGAATTCTGATTTTGATCTGTATTTGAGATATATATATGTGTGTGTGTGTGTGTGTGTGTGTGTGTGTGTGTGTGTGTGTGTGTGTGTGTGTGTGTGTGTGTTAAGATTCTTAGAATAGTTCTGATAAGACAATTTGGATAAAAGAAGACAATTGAAAAATATATTTGTTAGTCATTGCTGATGCGTTTCATCAATCTGACTTTATCAAGGCAAGTTTAAAAGCGAAATGTTTTTTAGTTACATCAAATTCAATTATAAAGGGAACATTCCTGTAACGCCTCATTCTGGATGTTGGTAACCATATTTTTTTTATTTTTTTTTTACTAAGAATGTGTGTCCAGATCCAGCCCAGAATGTTTTTAATTTGCTCACAGAGTCAGTCTGATTCCAAAATGGTATAATATGTTGGGCTCTAGCCTCTAAGAGTAAAGTTGAAAAAGTGTGACACAGTGACACACTGACATTGGCATTTATTATATGGAAGAAGGAAATGAACTATTAAGAGTTGTGTCCCTTTAATTAAAAAAAGTGCGACACACTGACAATGACATTTATTATTATTGTGTGTGTGTGTGTGTATATATATCACTTCTACAGAGAGAAGTCACCAGACTGCGTTGTCGTTGCTATTTGTTTTAGTTTTCCATGTCAAAATTCTGAGAAATTTAACAATATGTCAACATAGAAAACTAAAAATGAATTTATTGAAAACTAAAAATGATATTATATATATATATATATTATATATATATATATATATATATATATATGTATGTATGTGTGTGTACATAATGTTTTCAATAAATTAATTTCATTTTTTGGCTTCAAAAAATTCACATTGGATGAAACTCATCGGCTAATAATACAGTTTTCCTATTGTCTTTTACCTTTATACATAGTCATTTTCTACAGGTTAACTGAGAAATTTTTCATATATATATATATATATATATATATATATGAATAAAGACAAAAGGAAAACTCTTAGCTGACATGTTTCATCCTCTGATGGCAAATGTAAGGATTTTTATTTTGCAACAAGTATTTATAAACAAAAATAAAAATGTTGTTAGTTTCACAAAATTTTTAAATTTAAGAAACGCTCATAAATATTCATCATGTTAACTAAAAAGTCTAGATAAATTATGGAGGATGCGAAGTAACAAAATTTAACGTCTAATAAACGAAAGTGAGTAAATGATGTTATTGATATTTTTTTTTTTCTTTTTATTCAATCAACACAAACTACTCCATTATGGGATAAACTTATGTATTATATATTTTAAATAAAAGGAAGTTATGAATTTAACCATTTTCTTTTAATTTTTTATAATCATGTAGATGGGCTTCGGAAAAGAGTAATTCTTTCAGAAATGGAAATATTTGAAAAAATTTGGGGTGCAGATTTATATTTTGTAGAGTTTCAATAGCAGCACTCTTGAAAATTTTCCTTCTAAGTAAATTACTTTCTCTTTTAATAAGTTTGGCATGTTTTAGATCAAAGTTGTGGTTGAATTTATTTCTATGTATGACTAATGCATTGTTATATACAAGATCCTTTATGCGTTCATAGATACATTTTTTTTAATTTCAGCAATTCCTCAATGTAATGTGAAGAACAGTTATAACACCTTATTTTATCTATAGCTTCCAAATTATTATTGTTCAGGGTATTTTTGGTTCTGGTCATATCCATAATAGTTTGGGATGTGGTTGTAAAGACTATTCACTTTTATCTCAATTTAATGTAATGTGAAGAACAGTTATGACACCTTATTTTATCTATAGCTGCTTCCAAATTATTATTGTTCAGGGTATTTTTGGTTCTGGTCATATCCATAATAGTTTGGGATGTGGTTGTAAAGACTATTCACTTTTATCTCAATTTAATGTAATGTGAAGAACAGTTATGACACCTTATTTTATCTATAGCTGCTTCCAAATTATTATTGTTCAGGGTATTTTTGGTTCTGGTCATATCCATAATAGTTTGGGATGTGGTTGTAAAGACTATTCAATTTTATCTCAATTTAATGTAATGTGAAGAACAGTTATAACACCTTATTTTATCTATAGCTGCTTCCAAATTATTATTGTTCAGGGTATTTTTGGTTCTGGTCATATCCATAATAGTTTGGGATGTGGTTGTAAAGACTATTCACTTTTATCTCAATTTAATGTAATGCGAAGAACAGTTATGACACCTTATTTTATCTATAGCTGCTTCCAAATTATTATTGTTCAGGGTATTTTTGGTTCTGGTCATATCCATAATAGTTTGGGATGTGGTTGTAAAGACTATTCACTTTTATCTCAATTTAATGTAATGTGAAGAACAGTTATGACACCTTATTTTATCTATAGCTGCTTCCAAATTATTATTGTTCAGGGTATTTTTGGTTCTGGTCATATCCATAATAGTTTGGGATGTGGTTGTAAATATTTTGATGTTATTTTGATTGAATAAATTATTTTGGATAGTAGCTGTTACAGAGTTAGTAAGTGGAATCATATGTTTGTTTTTATCCAGTTTGTTGCCATTGTTATCTTTCTTTGTAGTTGTATATTTTATATGCCTTTCTCTTAGCAAATGGGAATGAAATAATGAGGATATATATTCAATTTTTTGTATAGACCTAAAAGATTTTATAAGTATGAAAGTATGAAACAATTTCATTATTTACCTTGAAAAGGTAATCCAGAATTTCATTTCTCTGTTTCTCTGGATAGTTGACAAGAAGCTTTGATGTGGCCTGTTGAGAAAAAGGAAAAGTAAAAGTTACCAACCGATTGACAATAATAAAGACTATTCCCTTTTATGCCTAGTGAACACACAAACACATTTATACTTGCTATAAAAAAAAAAAAATCATATATTATAAATTGCCAAATATTTAAGAGTGCTATTCCAGTTCAAACCTTTACAACAAGGACATGTGATGCCACATCCACAGTGTCAAATCATTCTCATTTCCTCTGTATTTCAATGTAAGAAAGAAGTTCCACTCAGATAGCTTTTTTCCCCCCCTAAGAACTGTTGTTTTGTGGACCAGACACCCATGTGGATGCTTCCCCAAACACTACAATCAACCTCTTCAAATTAAAGGTCATTTGTCATCTATTGTCCTCATTCTTGTAATCTTCATTTCCTACAATCTCATCTTTCATTTATATCACACTTTATTCATCAAGACCATTTTATCAGTAACCCTCTACCTTAATAATGTTTTCTTTCTCTTATATTCTCTCACACTCAGTAACCTCTTGTGTCTTAGTGACTTTACTACCTTGCTTGGAACTAAATGATTAAGAAAATGACAAATATTCCAATAAGCTCCATTCATGAGTTCTGCCAATTCAGACCTTTACTTTGTGGATGAATCATGTTACTCCCACAGAGTTGTATCACCCAAATTTCCCCCATATTCCAAATGTAAGAAAGTGCCTTTTCCCAAGAACTGCAACTTTTGTGAAACAGACTCCTATGTGGATTCTTACCTGAACACTACATTCTTAACCCCTTCAAGTCAAGGGTTAATCGTTATCTATCCACCTAATCATCATAATCTTCAATTCGTATCAGCATTTATTTCATTTTTAATTAGAGCAGGAAAAAAAAAATCAGTAAAATGAATAGTAAATATTTAACTTGTATGCTTTCTCCTTTGTTTCTCCTCCTTTGGTTCATTCTCCCTTTTTTTTTTTTCTTTCTCCTTTTTATTTGTTTCTTTCTCGCTTCTTTTTCTTTCTCCTTTTTCTTTGTTTCATTCTTCCTTCTTTTTCTTTCTCCCTTCTTTTTTGTTTCTTTCTCCCTTTGTTTCATTCTCCCTTCTTTTTCTTTCTCCTTCTTTATTTCTTACTCACTTCTTTTTCTTTCTCCTCCTCCTTTTTTTTTGTTTCTTTTCCCTTCTTTTTCTTTCTCCGCCTCCTTTTTTTTTGTTTCTTTTCCCTTCTTTTTCTTTCTCCGCCTCCTTTTTTTTTTGTTTCTTTTCCCTTCTTTTTCTTTCTCCGCCTCCTTTTTTGTTTCTTTTCCCTTCTTTTTCTTTCTCCTCCTCCTTTTTTTGTTTCTTTTCCCTTCTTTTTCTTTCTCCTCCTCCTTTTTTTGTTTCTTTTCCCTTCTTTTTCTTTCTCCTCCTCCTTTTTTTGTTTCTTTTCCCTTCTTTTTCTTTCTCCTCCTCCTTTTTTTGTTTCTTTTCCCTTCTTTCTCCTCCTTTCTTTCTCCCTTTTCTTTTACACCTTTACCTTTTCTTTCTTACCTATTTTCCCTTTCCTCCTGTTTCTTTACTGTTCCACCCCTTCTTTTCTTCTACTCTTTCTTTCCTTTTGCACCTGTTTTTGCTTTTTTCCTTTTTTTCCCCCCCTTTTTTTTCCTCACACTTTCTTTCCCCATTTTCTTGCCTTTCTTTCTTATTAAAAGAAGATAAAGATATTTTTTGGTAAACCTAAATAATTATGAACTTTCGTTATGATTACCAATTAAGTTTTCTTCTCACAACATAAAATGTTTGAACATTTAAAAACAAACAAAACCTTTGAACCACACATTATGCTAACGGGACTTTGTAAGTAATTAAAACCTATTTTAAACTCCAATTCCCTCAAACTGGGCAGTCTATTTTCAGAAGAGATTAAATGTATCTAAGTTTAAATACAGACAAACTGGTCGGTGGTCAGTTGCTGTAAGGTTCATATTATTGGAATGACCCAATTTGGATGGCCAGACCTGAATAAGGTTTGTCTCATTTTCTGTTAGGTCACCTTTGTCATGTAGGTCAGCAGTAGCCAATGGACAGTGGGAGAGGTTTAATATTAGCTGGACATACAATAGCCATTAGCAGTAGCCAGACTTAATGCTAGTTCATAGATAGAAAGAACAGATCCCAATATAAGGGTCCAGCAATTGAAAAAGAAAGGAAGAAATTAATGGTTAAAGTGAAGAAAAGAAACAGGTAAGCAGATAGGGGGGAGAGAAAGTTTTTTTAGCAGTAGATAAATTGCTTTATATAGGTAGACATTTATATATGCTAACACTAAGGAAAAACCAATATTCAATTTCATGTGTGTGCGTGTATGTATATAATTTTTTCATCAACATCAGCTCCTAAAGGATTTATCAAAAATAAAAGCCATGAGGTTAGACTTAAAAAGAAATCAAAGGAAAAAAGAAAAAATAGGAAGAATATGATGAAAAAGAAAAAAATGAAAAGAAAAAAAAAAACAAAAGAAAAAGAATGAAGAAGGAAAAGATGAAAACAAGAAAAAAAAAGTGGTTGAGAAGAGAAGATGAAAAAAGATTATGAAAAGAGGGAATGAAAAAGTGAAAAGAAAATGTGAAAGATTAAAAAGGTGTAAAAAGAGAACAAGTGGAATAAAAAAAAAAAGTTAAGAGAAAAGGACAGTGAGAAAGAAAGGATTGAAGAATGCAGAAAGGAAAAAGTAAAAGGTTTTGAAGGAAAAATACAAATGATTTTCAAAGATAGAAGCAAGAAGAATGAAAACTGTAAAAAAAAAAAAAAAAAAAAAAAAAAAAGTCGAGAATCAATCAATGAAAGACATGAAAAAAAGAAGGAAAGAAATTTTTAGAAAAAACGAAATAAAAAAAAAAAAAAATGGAAGAATTGGAGACAAAAAGCAAAAGAAAGAAAAACAGCTAAAAAACAACTAAAAAGAATTAATGAAAAATAAAGAACGAATGAAATAATGAAGGAAAGAATGTATAAGAGTTTTCATTGGTTTCGTTTCCTATAGAAATCAATAGGCTTTTTCCATCAATACCAAATTCTGAGGAGGAAGGAGGAGAAACATAATAAAGAGGGAAAATCAGAGTGAAAGAGAGGGAAGTAGAGGTAGTAGTAATAGTAGTAGGGAAGATAGGAGAAGAGGGAAGAGGAAGCCCTAAAGAGTGAGAAGAAGCCTTCTCAGTTGTAGCAGCCTCTGCAGGGTGCCTGAAACATGCACCCAAGATGTAATAATGATCCTAGAATGACTCATACCTTGAGAGGATTTAATGATTGCCTGCCCCCACCACCACATTTACTTCTCTTCCTTCCTCTCTCTCATCTCCTATAAGTTTCTCTTCCTGTTTAAAAGAGAGTGGGATGAGAGGAGGAAAGAGAGAAAGCTCTCAATTTATTCAAGAAAAGATTGATACTTTGTTCTATGGTTATGTCAACTTGATGGTTAGAACCTTGGACTGGAGGATGGGAGATAACTTGGTGGTTAGAACAGCAGACCAAAGGATGAGAGATAATCCAGTGGTTAGAACAGCGGACTAGAGGATGAGAGATAACACAGTGGTTAGAACCTTGGACCAGAGGAGAACAGATAACCCAGTGGTTAGAACAACGGACAGGAGGAGAACAGATAACCCAGTGGTTAGAACAGCGGACAGGAGGAGAACAGATAACCCAGTGGTTAGAACAGCGGACAGGAGGAGGAGAGATAACCCAGTGGTTAGAACAGCGGACAGGAGGAGAACAGATAACCCAGTGGTTAGAACAGCGGACAGGAGGAGGAGAGATAACCCAGTGGTTAGAAACGGAGGAGAGATAACCCAGTGGTTAGAACAGGTATGACAGACTGATAACTACCATTGGTTAGAAACAGGTCCTTGACAACACACAGGAGGACAATAGCATTAGATATCTCAAAGATAACCCAGTGGCACAAAGTTTTAGAACAGCTAAGGAATCACTGGAAAGGTTTGCTCTATTATAAAATCCTTCCTAACAGGTAAATCCCTGAAGGTAGTTAATAACATCCAGTTCTCCGAAGCCCTGGTGGTCAATGCAGGCATCCTCCAAAGGTCACTTTTTGGACCAACCCTCTTTCTAATTTACTTAAATGATCTCCCTAAGAGTTAATTCCAATCATTTGTAAACGTCTATGCCAATGATACAATATACAAGTGCACCTCTAAAAATCTTGACAATCCAAGATTGGCAGCTGACCTCTCTTCCAATGTAACACTAACTTCCCAGTGGGAGAAAACTGGCTGGTTACATTCAATGCCTCTAAAACCAAACTACTTAGATTCCATGACCACCAATGAAACCCTAAACTACTGCTGGATGTCCCCTAGAGGCAGCACTGTGCTTTGACAGGATATTGGGCCTCAAACTCCCACCTGACCCCAAGTGGAATTCCCATATACAATCCATCACTAAAGATGCAGATAAAATGATCGGCTTCATGTACCACTCCAGTAAGTACCTGACTCCTCAAGCTATCTTCTATCTTTAGAAGAGGATTTATCTACCTTTATCATCAGGCTGGAAATGAAGTACTGTTGCCATATTTGGGCAGGAGTTGCCCAGACCTCACTTTCCAGTCTTGAAAGAGTTCAAAAGCATCTCAGAGTCCTTGTTGGAGAAGAATTATTTTCCATTTTCCAACCTCTCTCTCACAGGCAGTATGTAGTGAGTCTCTTACTGTTATATTGCTGCTACCATGGAAAGTGCTCGGACGAACTACATCAGGTTCCACCAGGCCTGACATTTATGGCTAGGACCAGCCATGCCATTTACATAGTAACAAACCACCCACATTCTCTCTGTATTCCATCAGCAAGAAGTAAGTTCCACTCAAATAGCCTCTTCCTGTGAACCACTGCCCTATGGAATAGATTCCCTAGACGATGATTCCCAGATCACTGCAATCTTAACCTGTTTAAGTCTAGAGTCAACCATTATCTGACCCTCCTATTCACATAAACTAACCACTAATGTAACCCTCTTCCATACTGTAAAAAAAAATTGATGGTTAGAACAGTGAACCCTCGATGGTTAGAACAGTGGACCAGACGAATTCATGGTTAGAACAGTGGACCAGGCGATGAGAGATAAGTCGATCCCAGTGGACCAGACGATGAGATAAGTCGATGGTTAGAACAGTGGACCAGGCGATGAGATAAGATGGTTAGAACAGTTCTCCGATGGTTAGAACAGTGGACCAGACGATGAGAGATAAGTCATGGTTAGAACAGTGGAGGATCCTAGAACAGTGGAAGGCGATGAGAGATCGATGGTTAGAACAGTGGACCAGGCGATGAATTTGGTTAAACAGTGAATCTCGATGGTTAGAACAGTGGACCAGAGGATGAGAGATAAGTCGATGGTTAACAGTTCCAATAATCGATGGTTAGAACTATGCCAATGGTTAGAACAATGAGAGATAAGTGCACCTAGAACTGAAAAAGTCGATGGTTAGAACAGTTGAGAGATAAGTCGATGGTTAGAACAGTGGACCAGACGATGAGAGATAAGTCGATGGTTAGAACAGTGAACCAGACGATGAGAGATAAGTCGATGGTTAGAACAGTGGACCAGACGATGAGAGATAAGTCGATGGTTAGAACAGTAAACCAGAGGATGAGAGATAAGTTGATGGTTAGAACAATAAAACAGACGTTGGGGGAGTATAAAAATAAAGGACTGTCAAAGGTGCATAAAGAAAAATATAAACATGTGAATGACGGACTTGCCTCGGAGAGAATATTTTAAACTCACACACACTAAACAAACATTAGATTCCACCGGAACCACAGGGAGAGTTTTCAGGAGATAGCTTACATAGATTAACAGTTCTTCCCCTTTTCTCTTCTTTTTCAGTTTGGAATCATCTAATCTGTATTTACATTATACAGATGATGTGAACCCAAGGATCTTGAATGATGGCACTCCTTTCTTTGTCAAGGAGTGCAATTTGTACATCAGTTGATATCCAAGAGATCTCTGCAATTTCCTTTCTGTCAATCATTTCTCTCAAAATAGCCATCTCTGACTCTTATCCAAAATTTGGGTTGAGGAATGTACAGAATCATAGAGACAGGAATTGTCCAGAAGATCTTAATGTTGTTAGTATCATCGTTCAATTGTAGTATTTCTAACAAAAGTTTTGATAAAAAATACAGGCTTCTGCCATGTCAACCATGGCTAAAGTTTCCAGCTAAAGTACTTTTGACAACTCTTCTCCTTAGAGACTGCCAGGCAATGGGCATATACTTGTCATTCTTCCAACTAAAAAAAGTATATAGCCTCCCTTTCCATCTGTTAAATTGCCAAAGAAGCATTGTATGCAATAATTTTTAGGTGCTCAAGGTTCCCTAAGTCTGGAATATCTATATGAGATTTCTCCTTTTTTGCTTTTTTTACCACCCTGTTAGCCTGTTTTAAACATTCTACATTTTCTTGTTTTAGTATCGAGCTTAACTCACTGACATCATAACTAAGATGGGTCTGGTTTGGGTGGCTAACCAATTAAGTTGTCCGATCAGTTGCCTGGTTTCAGTAACCTCTGTTGAAGATATTGCATCTTTCAAATTTCTGCCTGGTTCTAGTGGGATACACCTTAGCTTTTTGACATATTCGTCCTGTCAAGTTTAACATCATTCCCAGTTTTCTTTATGCTTAATCCTATATTGGAAC
Source organism: Acanthosepion pharaonis (assembly GCA_903632075.3). Lineage (NCBI taxonomy): Eukaryota > Metazoa > Mollusca > Cephalopoda > Sepiida > Sepiidae > Acanthosepion > Acanthosepion pharaonis. The sequence continues at coordinate 842,921 of CAHIKZ030004820.1, forward strand.
TCAGCAACTTCCTCAGATTTGATCCTAAACAAGTGACATCCTGTCCATGACTCTGCTCTGAAAAAATCTCCAGCCTGCAAAGCAAAAATCATCAACATGAGTAGCTATAATACCATGCAGTTTGTTTCCAAAAGTTCCATGTAAATATGGCTTGATCATATTTTGGAACCACTGCTACAACAATTCCTCTTTTGAGTGTCAGGTACCAGGTGATGCATCAGTCAAACCATATACACATTTGAGAGTTTCCAAATATATCCTGGAGGTACCTTGGCTTCTTTGGGAGGATGCAAATAGATCAATCGGTCCAACTCTTTGCTCTGTAAAAATGCTGTTTTTATGTCCCAGCAATGGTTAGATGCCATTATAGCCAAGTAACAAACCACATGTTGGAGAATCATTTCTTATATTCTCTCTTTATAGATCTATTTGCCATTGACATTTTTTATTATTCCATCTTGTGGATATTTTCAGCCTTGGTCAGGCACTTGGGTGTAAACTTTATTTTCAACCCAGCTTTGGAGTTCGTTTTCTCTTGCCATTTCAGGTCGTGATTAGAAGAAGAAATCATAATGTTTTCCTCATCACTAGAGGTAGCTTCATCCTTATTTATTGGTCTGCTTTATTTTCTTTCCACCATACTCCATGATTGAAGTCTAGCCAGAAGGGTTCACCTTGTTCCATAGCCACATTCATTAAATGCTTGTTTTTTACCTGTAGCTTTGCCTGCCCCACTTATTAATGTTAGCCATTCAATCATCATCACCAAGTTTGCATTTAATGGATTGTCCTGGCTTGGGAAGCGTAATTGTTTTGTGAATTGGATTTTTGCTTTGGTAGACGTGTGCCTCTCTCACAGTCTGATGTTGTGCAACATGATCATTCAGAAAATTCAGACATTGATAAGTTTATCCTTCAGGCTCACTTTGTAATGTGGAACTTATAGCCTCACTTTCCATATGTTTCTGGGTGAGAAAAAATGTGCCCCATGTTTAACAAGATGGCTTATGAGTTCCTGGACAGCCATCTATGAAACCTTATAGACCATTTTTTGAGGAGATACTAGTCCTAACTTGATGATGGTCTTAATTTTTCCAAGACTCACACATAATAAATTGTTTTCTAGCTGCATGCATGGATGAGGAGATAAGTTTATCATTCAAAAAGGAGGGCAGATTGGATTTAAAACAGATTGGGGCTGAACCGTGAGCATGAGTATTCTTTGCACTTATAAGTGCTATCTCAAAACTACAATGGTTACAGTCTTTTGACCATTTCTCCCAATATCCCAGTCGTTCATTTGCCATTACCATGGACTTTCAGCGATGAACGATATTTAAATTCTGTGCCGATGGTTAAAACATTATCAGTTAAGATAATCCAGAGCGATATCCAGTGTTTAAACATAGCACTGATGATGTCCGATCTTTCTTTACTTGAATCTAAATATACCTGTATCTGGTAGCATGGTCAATCAAGTGCAGTACCTTGTTACCATTAATCTCTTTAATATCCATAGCAACAGTTTCATTAAAATAAGATCCTAATGGGAATCCAACAAATAAAACACTTCACGAATTTGGTGCTTGATTAAATTCAGGATTTTTCCAGCATTTTTATCTAAATCACATAATTTCTTTACTGGGATGTTAAATTGTCTATGTAATTTTGGGACTTTTTCTGATTTGTTTTAGAGGAATTTCTTTAACAAGAAGCTTACCTCTATCTGGAGGGGTTGTAGGGATGTGATAATAATTCAATGGAATTTTCTTTTTTTGTGATGTTCAAAATTGAGACAGGTTCCAGCTCTTTTCATATCTTTGCTTAAGAGAATTGGAAAAAAATTTTGAGAATAACAAGAGTTTCCCAGATAAAGTCCTATAATTTTTTTTTTGATTTTGCATATAACTCATCAGCGGTCCCTTAGCTAAAGGGAGGAAATCGTGTTCGTCGTCCTCATGTTTGTCCCGGGTTACAAAAAATTAGGTTTATAATACCCATTTAAAGCACACAGTGGGGTTGCCTTCGGGTCATGGGTTTATTTTTTTTTGTCAAAGCGTGTGTTTTGTTGTTCATACAC
>CAHIKZ030004820.1:847500-865000 GCA_903632075.3 Acanthosepion pharaonis
GAGACATTATAAACTAACAATTCAACAGATGTTTTATTTCTATTTATGGAGCACAAAATCAGTGTTTCATTGTTACAGTTAATAAAAATGGTAAAAAAAGTTTACAACAGTGCTTAGCGACCAAGTCTGTTGGAAATGGCATCCCACAAAAATTCATAAGTATTTTCAAAGATATATATATATACCAATTCAGGATTTTGTGTCAAAACAGTAACTGGAGTAACAGATTACTTTGAAGTTAAGAGTGAAGTACAGCAGATTGATGTGTCATAATTTCTTTTTCATCCTAGTCTTGATGGATGATATAATGTGCGAGAAAACGGGGGGGAAAAAAACCCCCAAAAAAACAACTTCTTGCAACACAAAAACGAACGCGACATGAAAACGAACGCCTACTTGCGAACCAACACTTTACGACAGCAAACGAGCAAAACGGCACCCAAGAATGCTGCCGACGGACAACCGACCGCAACGGCTTGTGTCGCCCAAGAAAAGATACTAAATGACTCGCGTGTCTTCTTGTACTCCTCAGTCGAGTCCATTATGGTACTCAAAGGTGTGCCCGGTGACAACACACACACGCAGTTTGAGGACGTTTCCGCGCATGCTCGTTACATATAATGAGGAAACCAATGCATGAACCACCGTTTGGTATACATTGTAGGGTTTTAGATAAACCTCTCAACTAATGAGCAGATAATCAAGGTGAGTTATTGCCCTTGGCACATTTAGAGAATTTGTCTGAACCTGAGAAAGCATTGGAACAAGAGGTGCTGCAACCAATGCCAAGACTCACACCAATGGAGAACAGAAGATATTCTTAGATGGTAACTGATGACCTCACCTTAACTTAAAGTTAGTCATATTTTAGAGTACAATCATCACCTATTTTAAGTACGTCATGTTTATGTCATGTTTTATTATCATTTTGCATTGTTACAGTTAATAAAAATGGTAAATATATTTTGGCACCCAGAAAAATCATAGATAAACTGAAGATTAGTGATAGAATAGGTAAACTTACTGAAAAAGAGTGCTATATTACCATAAAGGACCACAAACCAGATTTTGAAGCTAATCCAACTACAAGGATAATTAACCGGACAAGACCTGAGATTGGCAAAATAAATAAAAAAATCCTAGAAAGGTTTAATCAACAAATTAAAGAAAACCTAGGGTTGAAACTTTGGATTAATACCAAAGAAGTAACAAACTGGTTTACTGATATCAAAGATAAAACAAACTGTACACTAACGCAGTTTGATATTGAAAATTACTATCAATCGATATCAAAAGAACTATTCATGAATTCGTTGGACTTTGCTACCCAGTACACAGACGTAACTGAAGAAGAAAAGCATATTATAAATGTGAAAAAAAATCGGTACTAATACATAAGGGTGAGCAATGGATAAAAAATTCTTATGACCACTTTGACATCACAATGGGATGACGAGACTCTGCTGAGTCTTTTGACCTTATAGGTCTTTTTATATTATACAATCTCACAGCATATCATGAAATTAATATAACTGACATTGGATTATACAGAGACGATGGACTTATGGTTATAAAGAACTCTAACTTTAAAATTGATAAAATTAGAAAGATATTATATAGAGAATTTAAATGCCTGAACTTAAAAATTACTCTAAGCACTAAATTCAAAAAGGTGAACTTCCTTGATATAACATTAGATTTAATGAAAAATGTATACATACCTTATAAAAAACCCAATACTAATCCTTTGTATATACACCCTAAATCAAATCATCCTCCATCTATAATTAAGCATATACCTTTATCTCTTGAAAAAAGAATAAGTACAAATTCAGCAAATGAGAAGATTTTCTACGAACATATTAATTTCTGTAATAAAGCTCTTAAAGATAGTGGCTACAAAAACCCAAAACTAACTTACATAAAAAATGAAAATGGAAAGCATAGAAAAAACAGAAGTAGAAAAATAATTTGGTATTCACCCCCATACAACCAAATGGTTATGAATAAATTAAGACAAAAATTCCTTGCATTAATTGTTAAACATTTTCCTAAAGAAAGTAAACTCAGTACTATTTTCAATAAAAATACCCAAAAATTGAGTTACAGCTGTACTGAAAACTTAGAAAAATTAATAAGAAACTAATATCTTGAATAAACAGTTAGATCAAGACCAAAGAAATTTAGACAGTATAATAATAATAAAAAGAGATGAAGATAAACTAAAATTATGTAACTGCAGAAATCCTCATAACTGTTCTCTTAATAATAAATGTCGCACTGAATCATTAGTATACCAGTGCAATATCTCATTTATTGAGGATCCAGACAATGTAAAAGTCTACATTGGATGCACAAGACATGAATTCAAGAAGCAGTTCAACCAACATCAAAGTTCTTTTAGGATAAATAAATGCCGAAATCAGACATCCCTATCAAAATATTTATGGCACTTTAAAGAAACCAATAAAACACCTACTGTGAAATGGAAATTAATAAGAAAAGCTAGAATATGTAGGTCATTAAATGACCCATGTCCTTTGTGCATACATGAGAAACTATATATTACTAGGTTTATAAAAAATAAAAATTTACTTAATCAAAGAAATGAAATAGCTATTCTTTGCCAACATTGTCAAAAATTTTCCTTAAATGTTTTTTAAAAAAAAAAGCTGATAAATGAAATATACATATTTATATTTGATATTTAATAATAATTTAAATAATTTAAGTAATTCTATTACATTTATTTGTTTTAAAAGAAGTATAGTCTATTAGTAATTAAAATTAAGAATAATATTTTAAAATTGTAGTTCAATATGACGTATTCATATACAAACAATCCTTTTAGAAAATATCTTTATGTATACAAGTACAAATTTAACAGTGGAACAAAAATATATATGTGAATTTGAAAAATATATATCATGAATTTGGAGGGATGATATATATGTGTGCATGTGTGTGTATGTATGTATGTATATTTAGGCAGCATATCTTCATTCAAGCATGTTTCATTGAATAATATAGACATATTATGTCTATTTATTTTTATAATAATCCTTTCTAATTCTCTAATTAGTTTCTTGATGTTAAGTTGAAATTCATCAAGGAAGGTGTCTTATTTTTTGTTAACCCAGGTACTTTTAATCTCCTCCGAGATCATCATCAGGGGTGAACTGCAAAGACAATCTTAATGTAACTGTGATCGTTGTGATAGTGATTTTTGTAAACATGCATGAATGCGCTTTGTTATAATTATTTTAAAATTAACTGTTGTAGCTACAATGTTTTTTTTTTTTTTGTAAATAAGCATCCACAATATAAGGGAGATGGTAAAAATGCAGATGGCATTAAATATCAGTCAAATACATACACACACATATATGGGCGTGTACACACGTACATAATGTTGGTGTTATGGCAGCTCTATACAGCACAAAAAGTCTGTAAAAAAAAAAAACAACAAAGCAACTGCAACACAATATCAAAGCCACATTTGAAAACAGAAATTGAGAGGGGGAGGAGGAGGAGGAGAGACGTAGGAGAAATGAGGGGAGAGAGAGAAAGGGAGAAGGAGAGAAATGTGATAATAAATAACAATTAACTTATTCAAATTATCTCCCTTAGTTTCCTCAAATTAATTCACACAGAATGTCTCCAGTTTTTTCCCCCCATTATTTTCATAGAATAATTTTCAAAGTTCAAACAGCAAACTTTGAGATTGATTTGAAAATCAATCTTATCACTTATAACTATCAGCAGATAACTTGTGTGTCTATAAATAAATCTACAAATATTTATTTACACAACACACATAAAATATATTTTTTTTTTAATCAATATATATATTTTTAAATCAATATATGAATAAAGAGAAAAGGAAAATTTATTTTTATTTATACTGTCCTTTTACAGATAAATTTTTATACACACACTTAATCATTTCATCCCAAGCAAGGCAATAAAGCCACTGAAACACAAAGGGTTACTAAGTGTGAAAGAATAAGGAAAAGTGAACATTATTAAGGAGCGAAAACAATAAAAGAAGAATCAAGGGGACAGTAGATAACGATTGACATTACATTTCAATTTTTGAAGATCAAAGGCAATAAAGCCACTAGGACGCAACAGGTTACTGAGTGTTAGAGAATATGAGAAAAACTATTATTAAGGAGAGAAGACAATAAAAGAACAAGAATTAAGAATGCAGAAGATAATGATTGACATTGCATTTCAATTTTTGAAGATCAAAGGCAATAAAGCCACAAGGATGAAAGATGTCACTGAGTGTTAGAGAATATGAGAAAAACTACTATTAAGGAGAGAAGACAATAAAAGAACAAGAATTAAGAAGACAGAAGATAATGATTGACATTGCATTTCAATTTTTGAAGATCAAAGTTGGCTAAGAAGCAAGGAGCCAGAAGAGTTTCGCAAGAGAGAAATGCAAGAAAAGAAACTATTAGCATAGAACTTACAATTGCATCTAGCCAATTCAACTGGAAATTGATGAGACATAACAGCCATTCTAGTAGTGCACTTAAATTCATAAAATCTCGGTAACCTAGTGGAAAGTTCATTAGAACAACTACCATAAAAGTATTTATAGAAATGACACAGAAAAGTACATTATGCTGATGGGAAAGTGACTAAAGCTGAGACGCCAGGTCAGGACCAATAACATTGTAGATTCTTCATTGGATTTTATCTAGAATCTCTAAATATATTGCAGGAGCACCAGCCCATGTGATTGTTGTGAGCAAGGTATGCAACATCATGCCCGAAAACGCCCACGCATTGCATGCGTATGGTGTCGCAGAGCAGTTGGAGGAAGGGAGAATTGACGAATTGCACCTACACATATGTAAATCTCTCCCACTCAACCAATCGGCTGCTTCGTCATGGTCTATAAAATGAGTGTGTCTGATGTCTTTGGCAGTGTGGGCCGAGGGAGACGTCGAGAGACGACTGCCCTTTTTGGCATGATAGCTACATGTGACAGCAATATTCAAATGGACAAATATGGTAAACTGATAAATATGTAAGATAGATTCTGGAGAGAAAAATTGTCTAGAACGACCCAGTGAACCAACTTTTTTAGCGGCTGATCTAGCAAGTGATTCAATATAATTTTTCCACTTTGTGTCAGCAGAGAATATTAGCTCAAAAAAGTGCAATGAGTCACTCTCCTGGAAGCAAGCATCAGCCATACTGATGGAAGACAGAAATATGGACTCTCTCATCAATTCGACATGAGAGGGCTTCAAGCCAAGGATCAATCATTATCTAGCCTTTGTTATCCTCATGATCTTCATAGCACCTATTTCACTCATATCGCATACCTAATTGATCATAAACATTTTAACAGTAATCCACCATTTTGAGTGGTCGTCAAGCCTTGTAGAGGATGAACTTTAATATAAAAATTATTGTATTGATTAATAATTGTTAATTAACCATATCAGCAACATTTGTTGATTAATTGCCAATCATTTGTGTTTCTTTTTCTTTTTTTCACTGATTAATCAGTTTTCATATTATCACATCCCACAAATTTCATTCCAGACTTAAAAATCATCAGTTATCTTAACACAGAATGAATTTAAATTATAATGATGGATTTTTGCTAATTTCTTTATCTCCAATCTTAATTAACTATGATTTAAATTACTGTTTATTAACCATTTAATTGGTGTCAAATTAATTTGTTTTGTTTTTTTGTAATGCCATCATAAACAAGAATGACACTTCAAAGATCCCTTTATTATATGTGAATTGGTTTGGATCAGTTTATTACTTAACAGCAAGAGAAAACTGATCCCCCACTTTATGCCCACCAGAAGCTTACATTAATACTAGTTTACCCAGACCGTCAAAAATGACAACATATTTTGTTAAGGCCTTAATATTATTAAGAGGTTTTTACATGCAAGTCTTTCAATATACTTTTTTTACAGATGTAATAATTCAAATGGGGGATCAGTTTATTACTTAACAGCAATAGAAAATTGATCTCCCACTTTATGTCCTCGTTTACTCAGACCATCAGAAATGGTATACCCACTTTAATTGCTTTTTTTATTTCATTTTTTTTTTTGGTCAATAAGTGGTATTTCTTAATTGCTTCTAGCCTCGAAAGAAAAGGAAATGACTATTATTTGCTTTTGGGAGTTGGACATGTATGTTTTGAAACTAACCTCTCATCCATTACTTGCCAAAGAGATTCAGCATTGAGTTGCTGAAGGAGAAGTTTCAAGAACTTTTGAGAAGTTTAAACAAAGGATTTCTAGAAAGTTATAGCAGTATAGATGACAGTATAAATACAGCAAACGTAAGCTCAGCAGTTCAGTTGACTTTGAGCTGTCCAATTGAAGACAAGTCTTTGTTGATAGATGCATTCATCGCAGATGACATCAAGAGGCAGACATATTTTGCTATGTCTGCAGCAAATTTATCAAGACAAGAATGAAAAAGTAATCTCTAGCAACATCTACAAAAATAGGTGAGGCCTACAAGACATATTTCAGCATGCCTGTCAGGGATCAAGACAAACCCCTGGACACCTCATTTCACCTGCAATATCTGCAAAAGAACTCTAGAAGGTAAAGTGCAAAGTTCTGCTTGTTTACTTAAGTGTAAAAGTTTTGGATTTTTTTTTAATTTAAATATTTTTTACTTTTATTTTTTTTTAAATTTGTTATTGAAATCTGTGTAAAATATGTTTTAACAATTGTGCATTAGTGTCCATAGTATCATGGATGTTTTCTATACAAGATCACTGGCAAGAGCCATAAAAATACAAAATAATTGGGATGTTCAGTATTCAAGATTCCATATTTTTGTGGGATTTACTACATTAATTGGGGGTCCAAAGTCAGAATTTGACATATCCAGCACACAAATTTTAAAAATTTCAAAAATAAAAAAAGTAATTTTTTAGAATTTTTCAATAACACTGGGTGAAATATATTTATATTTTTATACAAATAATTTTATTTACTCTTTTGCAGGATGATACACATTGCTGTTTAGTAATATACTGATTGTCCATTTGAATTATTACATATTAATATAATATGTAAAAAAATATATTGAAATACTCACATGTGAAAACCTTTTAATAATATTAAGTCCTTAACAAAATATGTTGTTATTTTTGATGGTCTGCATAAACTGGTATGAATGTAAGCTTCTGCTGGGCATAATGTGGGGGATCGGTTTTCTATTGTTATTAAGTAACAAACTGATCCTCCATTGAATTCTATAAAAAGGGGGAAAATGTGAATTGCCATGCCTTCTTGGGAAAGATAGTGGAGAAGTTTCTCCACACTTTGTACTTCAGAATTTTCTTTTTTAGGCTGTTTGCCAACCAAGGCTAGAAATTCCAGTCTACTCTGCTATTTAAGTCATAAAAAAAGAGAGAGATTTCTTGACTGTGCAAAAGGGGAATACAAAAACTAGGCCAGAATTTGAATTTGGCAACCCTACATACAAAGATCAAACACACACACATCAAAAACTATTAAGACAATGGAAATCTTAATCACTTTTCCTTACAACCCACTAAAACATTCACGAGTCATGCAAGCAGAATAATAACATAGAATTTTTCAATAACACTTGATGATATATATTTGTATTTTTATACTAATATTTTTATTTGCTCTTTTGCAGGATGATACATAGGGGAAAATAGAGCCATGAAATTCGCAATCTCATGAATTTGGAGGGAACTACCTGACCATTCAAGCAATTGCTTCTTCTACATGGTGGACTCTTCCAAACATCAAGCTAGCTATCATATATCCAAACATTGTCAGCCATCAGCCCAGTGCAACATTGTCATGGGCTCCCCCTACCCAATCCCCCAGGGAGAGAGATCAGCCATCTTCAGAAGAGGATTCAGAAGTTATTGATTCAGATTACAGAGGCACAGCTAAGGAGAGAAGCCCATTCTACCCCAACCAAAAAGAACTCAATGACCTAATCAGAGATCTTGGTCTCACAACGTCCAATGATGAGCTTTTGATGTTGAGACTCAAGCAGTGAAATTTATCAGATGAAAGTGTGCAAGTCACAAGTCAGAGAAAGCGTCATCAGTGTTTTTCAAGCTATTTACCTTTCAAGATGGGCTTTGTATCTGTCACAATGTGACTGAACTGTTCAAGGCAATTGGAATCACCCGTAACCCCAGCAAGTGGTGCCTCTTCAACAGCAGCTCATCTAGGAGCCTCAAAGCCATGCTGCTTTAGAAGAGGAACATTTATCCATCTCTTCCTCTGGCTCATTCGGTGCAGCTCAAAAAAGAATGCATCAGTGTCAAGATCTTGTGAGATGCCTTCAAATATGAAGAGTATGGTTGGGAGTTTATCTGAGACGTCAACAGGGTGGCCTTTCTGATGGGTCCCCAAGGTGGCTTTACCAAGTTTCTGTGTGATCTTTTTCTTTAGGATAGTAGAGACACCCACCAAGACACACTAACACAGGTGGGACTGGCCACAGCAAACCGAGCTCAGTGTGGGGAGGAACAACATTAAATGGCAGCCACTGTGGACCCCCCACCACCACCACCACCACTGGAAAGCATTGTTTCCTATGTTGCACTTAAAATTGGGCCTTAGGAAACAATTTGTCACAGCTCTAGATAGAGTGATTTTTTTTTTTTTGAGGTGCTGTACCTTCGTAATCACCATTAGACTCATCCAACTCTCTGAATCCTCTGCATTGTCCTCAAGTTGGCACCCAAACATTCTGAAATGTTCATATTGGAGCTTCTGGCATGAATGACAAGCAGTACAGCATGCCGTTTCCAAATTTCTGGGAGAGTGAATTGTATCATGGTGCTCTTTTTTTCACAGACAGTTCCCATCTGACCCTTCTATACTGTACAGTTGACAAAATCAAAAACAATCAACGCATATGCACAAAATGAAGAATATAAAATGGTGACAATTTACCTATTGCACCCTGTATTTTTCTCCTAATATATCTACACCTTCACACAGAATTATGAAGGCCCTCAATACCTCGTCACTAACCACTTTCCACTTGTACGACTCAATCTGGGCCAACATCCTGTCACAGTGCTATATGGTTCTTAAACCCACTTGATCATGGTCATTTTAAAAAAAGTGTCATGTTAAACCTGTCCATCACTTCCAGTGACTTCCCTAGCAAAAAGAGGCAGGAAAAATATACTCTCCAGAATTGATAATCTAAAAATCTTCTTCTGCTTGTCTTATAACCTGTTATGGTTGTAGGGTGTTCTGCAAGATGGGCTTGCTCATCGAAAAGCTTACACTTGAGCTGGTCATTTGTTAGCATCTGGGTCTGGGAAAAACTTTTGCTGATCTATTCAACAACTTTGTCTGACCGTCTCTTTCTTTTGACATTTCTTACCTCTTTGTACCCCATTCCTTGTAGGATGATCTTAGAGGCTTCTTGATCTAGTTATTTTGGCCATACCACTTCAGTTTCCTCCTCTTTATGGTGGTTAACACGTCTTTGTAGCCATTTATCTGATTATTCAATCTTTTATGTACCTCTTTATTAGTGATTTGGTCATTGTAGAAAATACCAAGCTCATTTAAAGTGTTTTAATATTTGGCAACTTAATACTAAAAACAAGAAAAAACTTTGTCTTTGGCCCTTATTTGAAGTTAGGGACAGATACAAAAAGATTCCAGTGACTTTCCTAGCAAAAAGGAAACAGAAAAAGCAACAATCCAGAATTGATCTAAGTATAAATTATTGAACATGTGCAAGATTTGATTAACTTCAAAAGATCATAACTTGATAAATACTTGGAGTTAGGACAAAGTTAGACCAGTTCTGAAATCCTGGGATTGTTTACTTTCAGATGAGACACAGCATATGTCACTTGAGGCAGTATTACAAAAATACCAAAAGTCTACTTGCTAGCTTACTGTGTACTAAATATGTTTTACACTTATGACATAATGATCACTCCATAACAGAAAAGCAGAAATATTTTTGTCTATCTGCTTTATACAAATTCAAAAACTTTAAAACATACATTTGATGATATATGATGCAAGTTTAAATTAAGGAAATATGGCACATGATATATAGAGTGAATGATTTATTTGAACAGTTTCAGTCCCCATGTGGATAACAACATGGCTACTGTTCAAGTTCCAGATAAGTTTGTAGAAAAAACCTTGTCTTTGGGGGCAGTGACAAAAAACAGGTAAAATATGGGAAAAGATTTGACTGAATTTTTGTGTTGGGTTCTAAAATCTTGTTATAGAGGTCATTTTTGAAAAAGAGTGTCACGTTAAACCTGCCTGTCACTTATAAAAAAAGATTCCAATGACTTTCCTTGCAATAATAGGCAGGAAAAATAAACTCTCTAGAATTGATAATCTAAAAGGTAAATGATTAAACATGTCTAACTTTTGATTAACTTCAAACATTTATAAGTATACAAATACTTGAAGTTAGAACAATCTTAAACCAGTACATCAGCTGCTAAAGAAGTTGATTCATGATGTCATGCTAGAGAATTTTTCTCTCTAGAATCTATCCTGCATATCTATAAGTCTACTATTCGTCCAGGCTTAGAATATTGCTGCCAAATATAGTCCAGTGCTCCTGTTATATATTTAGAGATTCTTGTTAAAATCCAAAGAAAAATCAGCAATATTATTGGGCCTCAACTGGCATCTTGGCTTCAGTCACATTCCCACCACTGTAAAGTTGTTTTACTGTGCATTTCCAATACTTTCGTGGTAATTGTTTGGATAAGCTCTTTGCTATGGTACCTAGACTTTATGAACTTAAGCGCAGTACTAGATTGGCAACTGTATTTTTACAGTTGAATTAGCTAGATGGGAATAGTGAATACTATGCTAATAATTTCTTTTCTCGCACTTCTCACTTGTGGAACAGTTGTAACCTAGAAAGGGTTACTGAATGAGGAATAACCAAAATGGAGGTTGGAAATGAAATGGTAATCTTTATAACATCAACAAAATAAAATACTCGCCAGCAGCATGAAGTAGGTAAACCACTGCCAGTGGTGGACTACTTAATATATTATTCCCACTTACAATAGTGTCCAATATATTTATCAGATTTGGGACATACTCATTAGTGTTTATAGGTACATTATGTAACAGGAACATTCTTCCAACTTTATATTTTCCAGTTAATTTTGATCTTCAAAAATTTAAATGCAATGTCAATCATTATCTACTGTCCCTCATGTTTACTCTTCTTTTGCTTTATAATTCTTTCACATCCAGTAAGCCCTTGTTTCTTAGTGGCTTTACTGCCTTGCTTGGGGTAAATCTGATTAAAAAAAAAAAGAAAAAAAAGAAAAGGTCTCTCCATTCAGACTACATATAGCACATGACATATCATTCAGGAAATGTTTAAAAAATGCCAAATGTCTGCTTGAAAGCCCATTGTGAATTGTTTCGTAATTAATAATAATTACACTGAGGAATAATTAATAATTACAATTAATTCTGACATCGTGTCATTAAGTGAATGCCTCCAAAGACGGTGTTTAAGCAAGTTATTTTTTTTGGATTACAAATTATTGTCCTTATATTTGTTGTTGCTATCAGAATGCAATATATAATAACAACAAAGATGAGGACAATAGTCCTTATGTAAATAATAACTTCTCATCTCAGAAATTCTTTTTTAGCAATAGCAAATTTCTTCAGTATGTAAGCAATAATGGCTCTTCAAAAATTCCTGTTAATTACAATGACTGCTTGGGAAAAATAATGGTATCCTGTTATCTTCTCAGTGGGTTTTGAATTCAAAGTTGTCCTTCTAGACTGGCTCCTAACCAAGGCTAACAAGCAAAGTCTACCTTATATTTAACCCATAGCTGGAGGGAGAAGAAAGAGATTTCTGCCCTTCTTAAAGTTATCAGTGAGAAAGTGATCACAACAGACACAGACAAAACTTGATTTCAGCTCACTGATTCAACTCTCTCGGCTGATACTGCTACATATATATCTTCTTCAAGCAAGTATGGGGAAATAAATCTTTTCATTAATGCTACAATATAAAGCCTTAATTATTTTGTTTTCTTAAATCATTTCACCCCATGCAAGGAAATAAAGCCAATAAGATGCAAGGGGTTATTGAGTCTGAAAGAATAAGAATAGAGTTTTAATTTATTTACAGTTGGACTAATGTCCTCATCTTTGTTGTTATTATCACAATGTTTTGGCTTTCTGGGATGAGGAATTATCATTATTTACATTATTTACAGTCAGACTAATATCCTCATCTTTGTTGTTATTATCACAATGTTTTGGCTTTCTGGGATGAGGAATTATCATTATTTCCATTATTTACAGTCAGACTAATATCCTCATCTTTGTTGTTATTATCACAATGTTTTTGGCTTTCTGGGATGAGAATTATCATTATTTCCATTATTTACAGTCAGACTAATATCCTTATCTTTGTTGTTATTATCACAATGTTTTTTTCTGGGGAATTATCATTATTTCCATTATTTACAGTCAGACTAATATCTCATCATCTTTGTTGTTTAGACTAATAATCTTTGGTTAATATCAATATGTTTGTTGCTTGATTTGAGGTTATCAGAATCTGTTAATATCAATTCATTATCAGAACTTTGAAACTCACTCTTAAGAGGATGCTTCCTCAATCACTACAACCTGTACAAGTCCAGAGTTAACTGTCATCTGCTCTACATATCCTTGTAAACTAACCCTTGCAACTTACTCTGTAATCCTCTACCAGGAGTGGCTCTTGGTCCTTGTACGGGGTGAACATTATAAAAAAAAAAAAAAAAAAGTTTTCTTAGAAATTTGAATTTGGTGAAATAGGAACTGTGAGTTCAATCCCCAGGCCAAGCAGTATGTACATGAGCAGTTGAATATGAACAACCTACCCTCATAGATTAAATAAAGGGTTCAATTCAGAATTCCCTGTAGGCTACCCAGATTGAGATATACCTGATGAAGGCTGAAGGGCACAACAACCGAAACATTGCAATAACAACAAAAATGATGACAATAAACCCAAGTGTAAATAAATTGGGAACAGTTATTTTTTTATTTTAAAAAATATTTTAAAGAAAAAAAGGGATATATACATATTTAAATGTTTTATTTTAAACAATCAATAAAAATTGCTTGTCTATGCAAAATTCTAACTTTAAAAGATAGGCAACATTTGGGTAGATGACATGAGAATTTGTCATCATCTACTAGTAGTAAGTGTTGATAAAAGCATTCACAGTTAATGTTGAATGAAAGCTACCATATTAACAACATTAGTAATTGACAGTGGAATGTGATAATATTTTTCTTATAAAATCTAAAATCCATTTGAACAAGTTTCAACACTTTGTACATGTTGAAAATAAAGAAGGGGATTGTTAGTGGTCAGGAATGAATGCAAGCATTACTGATAGAATAGGGCTATTATATGTATAATGGAAATGCATTTCTAATGATTTTACTATAGGAATGCATTGCAAATGAGGAAGAAGAAAGGGATTGTCAGTGGTCAGGAATGAATTCAAGCATTACTGATAGAATGAGCAGTATGTATATTAAATGCATTGCTTATGATTTTACTATAGGAATGCATAGCAAATAGGAAGAAAGGATTGTCAGTGGTCAGGAATGAATACAAGCATTACTGATATAATGAGCTATTATATTTATAATGACAGGCATTGCTAATGATTTTATTATAGAAACATTGCAAATGAGGAAGAAAATTATCAGTGGTCAGGAATAAACCCAAGCATTACTGATAGAATAGGGCTAATGTATAATGTAAATGCATTTCTAATGATTTTACTATAAATGCATTGGAAATGAGGGAAAAAAGGTATTATCAATGGACATAAATAAATGTTTTATTACAGATAAATAAAGGCAATTATAAAAGTTGCATAATTATTTATCAGCTTGAAATTAACATTAATGAGCCAACTTCAAATTCCAGGACAGTCTAGTCTATTGCATTTACTTATGTACTAATACCCTTGGGAAAAGTATGAATTTTTTTTTCTCCTTCCAGGTACAGGTTAAGACTCTCTAACCATTGAGAAGGCAAGAGAAAAAGGAATCTGTGGAGAGCCTTGATCGGCTATATGATGAAAGGACATGATATTTAAAAACAAGAAAAAATACCCATAATAATTAATAACTAATAATTCAACTCTTATTTTTAGCCGTCTCAAAAATATGAACTTATGCTTTGATTCAGAAAGAGACGACTTTGAACAAATTTTCATTAAAATATCAAAATAAAATGTTGGAAAAATGTGGTGGGACTTTCTGAATAATGTATGCAGGTTTTGTTAGATAACTTTTTCTTCAATTCATCTTAGTTAAAAAAAAACTTTGTATTTTTTATAATAGGCAAATATTAATATTATGTTGTATTTATATCTTCTTTTTAATGATGTCCCTTCAGGATGTAAATGAATGGCCCTCCAAATGAGTTCTTAAAGTTTTTCAAGTTCATCAAGTATGTTATGCATTGCTTTCCTCTATCCCTCAATCTGTCTTGTGAGGGTCAAATTTTTCCTCATTATATGTAGAAATTTCAACTGTCTCTTCCTGATGTTAATATAAGTTTCCTTTTGTTTCTATTTTCTCCAAAACCTTGTCATTGCTCACATATAGTAATCAATAAAAGGAAAAGTATATATATATATATATATATATATATATATATATATATATATATATGATTGAACAATGCAAGATTTTCAGCTAGAATGCATCAAAATATCAACAAAACAAACAGATTTTTAAAAATTGGTCAATGATTTAATTAACAATGAAAATCAGCCAGAGATTTTTTGCAATGACAATTTGAAGTTCTTTGAATCTTTTTTTTTTTTTTTTACAAACAATTATTTCTATTTTTTTAGGGTTTTTTTTTTTTACAATTTTTTTTTTTTTTTTTTTTTTTTCCTACCATTTTTTTCAATTATTCTCAAATAAAAAATTTTTTATTTTTTAATTGTTATGAATATATTTTTTTTTTTTTTTTTTTTTTTTTGTACAAAAAAACAAAAACAAAATAGAAAACAAAAAATAATCACAGAAAATACACTACTGAAAGACAAAATTTCTAGTAATTCCCAAAGATCCAGATCCATGCCAGACAATTTATATATATGATACACTGATATTCACATAGGCGATAAACATGCTGGGACATTCCATTACAACAATTATATATATATATCTTATCAGTGGTAAATACATGAATTAAGACACAAAAACTCTTGCAAAGGTTAAATATTGATTTTAAAGGAATCTTAAATTTCAATTCCATGTGGATGAAAACTTTTAAATTGTCTTTAAATATTCACACATATATAAATATATATATATATATATGATGTATGATCCTTGTTATATATATATATATATATATATATATATTAGTTATAATATTTTTCACTACACAAAAAAGCTTTCGTTTCTGTTCTATGATTGACATCCTCAGGCGATGGATTGTAAATAGATTTTTTGTTGGAATTTAAAAACAAATTGTTACCTTTTTCTGAAAGTTAAAATGGGGCATAAGGTCAAATTAAAATATACTTGTGGGTATATCTCGATTAATCAATTAAATGTCAGATCTACACTAAATAGAAAAATAATAAGGTCAGAGGGTGGAGGTGGGTGAGTTATTTTTCATGTAATATAAAGCAATTGTTAAGGCATCCTTGATGATTCTGGAAAATATTTAAATGTATCATCAACATTTTATGCCATTTGTTCATTTTTATTTGATATATATATAATTATTTATTTAAAATATGATTCAACACGCTACATCTGTAAAAATCTACACTGATACAAATTATTAACATATAGTTTT
This sequence comes from Acanthosepion pharaonis, assembly GCA_903632075.3. Taxonomy (NCBI): domain Eukaryota; kingdom Metazoa; phylum Mollusca; class Cephalopoda; order Sepiida; family Sepiidae; genus Acanthosepion; species Acanthosepion pharaonis. The sequence continues at coordinate 863,380 of CAHIKZ030004820.1, forward strand.
ATTTAAACAATCGCTCTAGCTGTTACCATATAAATTTATTTCAATAATGAATATACTATTAAAACATATAAATTTCAGAAATAAGTTATTCAAAAAATTTCACTTCAAGGATGGAACTAGCTTACTTTAATTCAATTTAATTCAAATAATTATATTGAACACTCTTTTTTTGAAACATGAGACCTCTTACGTGGTGTGTTGGAATCATATTTTAAATAAATAATGATATTAGCTCTACTAGACAAATCAGCACTATTTTTAAAATAATAATTTAAAAACTAAGAACTTTGGTTATTTACCTAACGGGTTCTTTCCTGTTTTTCTATATATTTTCATATATATACACACACTAACAAAAAGTTGCCCTTTTTGTGTGGCATTTAAGTTAGTTCCTGGAGCATCTTTTGGGCCTTCATCACAATATTTGGGAGTAGATCTGATAGGCAACAATAAGCAAAAGAACTCAAAACAGATTGCTGCATTTAAGCATTTTTAATATTTAAGCTTACCTTTTAAAGTTCAATGATAATTCTTCAAAATTTAATGACAATTTGCTACGTGGGCCTCATTGTACAAACAATTATTTTTTTATTTCATAGGTGACTTTGCAAATTTCAGCAATTTCAATTATTCCCAAATTTATTTCCAAGTTATAAAATTGCTATCATACAAAAAAAACAAAAACAAAAAAAAAAAAATAATCACATGCTTGAAAACATGTCAAAATTTCAGGATTGCAGATCCAGATCCATGCCAGAATGTTTTCAATGTGACACACACTGATATTCACACACACACACATTTATATATATATATATATATATATATACAAATACATAATTATTCACACACAAAACTAATGCAAAAGGTTAATGATTTTAAATGGCGAGACATCCATCTGCAAACAATTCAAATATTACACAAAAACCTTAGATCCGTTATGAATGAATTGATCCTTGTTCATATAAATTTCTGCCATATTAGTTGTTATTTTTACAGCTTTCGTCTGTTCATACAGACATCTTCAGATATAATAGATGTTGTTCTTGTTTTTCTCTTAGTAATAAGAGACATCGAAAAATATATGTGTATTGTATCCGAAATGCTATTGAAAATGAGATATTGGTTTTGACGCGCCAAAAACGCTAAGTTTGATTTTGAAATATTACACAAAACCTTAGATTCATAATGGATCTAAGGTTTTTGTGAACATGAAGAGGGAAGATGGATGTCTTGCCATTTAAATCATTAAACATTAGTTTTGTGTGAATAATTCATGTGTTGTAAATTGAGCACGTTTATTGTAATTTAAATATCTGATCCATGTGTCTTTTTTGGTTAATAAGTGCGACATTACTGTAATTATTGAACAATATAGTTCATGCCACTTTGACAGTAAAATTTACCAGTAAATAATTTGTTCATTACCATATTTGGTATAAACAAAACATTTAAAGGGAAATTCAAAAATCAAACTTAGCGTTATACAAACAACAGGCAAAGGCAAGAAGGAGGAATGAACACACAACAGGCAAATAAAAAGGGAGGAATGGACACACGACGGGCAAAGGCAAGAGGGAGGAATGGACACACGACGGGCAAGGGCAAGAGGGAGGAATGG
>CAHIKZ030004820.1:875000-985000 GCA_903632075.3 Acanthosepion pharaonis
ATGTATAGGGTTAGAAAAGTCAAATGACCAGATATAAGCAACCATATACACGTGTGGTGGCATGCATACACAGGCAAGCAAATAAATAATCATCAAATTTATTCATAAGGTGTAAACATAATAGTGGTCAATGTGGTTAGACAGAGTAAAGACATATACTAATAAATATACATATACCTACGTTTTGGTATGCAACTTAAGTTTCACAGCTCATCGAGCATAAGTACTTTGAAAATCAGCAAAACTTAGGTCACATTAAAAAAATATATATATATATATATATATATATATATATATATATTATATACACACACACAAATTAACTCTTTACTTGTCTGTGCATCATATGTGGTGCACATAAGCCATGATTTTAAAAGAGAGGTAAAGCTTAAGACACTTAAGAAAAGAGTCTACTATTGAGCAAGACATTTCTTAAAATGTAATGATATGCATGTGGTGTAATGGATAGTGGCTCAGAATGAGAAATTGGAAAGCCGAGTTCAAATTCCAGTCTGGTTCATTGCATTCATTTACATATGGGTACCCTTCAGAAAGGTATAAATCCATCTCCTCTCCCCAGCTATGGATTAGGTAGTAGGACTTTTGTCTTGAAAAATCATTATTCTGAAAAAATTATTAATGCAATATTTAGTTGAAAAAAAAAAAAATAAAATAAAATAAATAAATAAAAAGAATTACTATTAATCCAAAATGTTTCAGCTTTAAACAACCCACAAAGAGTCGATAAACTGTAAAAAAAAAAAAAATAAAAAATAAAACTTAAAATTTTTTAAAATATAAAAAAATTTTATTACCTATTACGGATGATTTCAGATAAAACCTTGGAAACTGTCCTACATATTTCAGTGAAATTTTCACTTTCTAAAATTATAGTTTAGATATATTGAAAAAAAAAAAAAAAAAGACACAGACAGTTGCAACCAGCAGGATGTGGGTTAAGTACTACTATTTTGTATAGGATGATTTTTGTCATTGTATAATTGAGGGAGTACTAAAAGCTTAAATAAATATGGTTTCATTTGACTGAATTATCACAGTTTTGAAAAAAAAAACTTAATTTTCCCAACAAAAAAAAAAAAAAAACAACAAAAATTTCTTTCTAAATAAATTATTTTCCATCCAAGAAAATAAATAAAAATAAAAGAAATAAATAAAAATAATAAAAAGAAAAAGAGATTGGTGAAGATTGAAACAGATGATTCTTCAAGCAGATATAAAAACAACATTAACCAATAATAAAATGGGAGAATTATTATAACAAGCAAAAATAAAAGTTACCTGATGAATAGAAAATTTGTTCTTATTGTAGATCTTAACATATTTCATATATTTTCTCTCAATATTAAGTCAAGATCTTTCATCATTTCATTTAAAAATAAACCTTTTGACATGCAGAACTGTGATGAAGTTTAATTTATAAATTAGAAAATAAAAGATTAATTATAAGAAACAATTCTAACAATATGCTCCAAGACAGCCAGCATATGCCTGAATCTGTGAAGAGTACCAAACCCAATATATACTGTTTTCCCTATAAATGCAGACTTATGATAAAGTTTAATTTATAAATAATTTATTATTTCTCTTGCTTTTCCACCAAGTAGTAATAGTCTTAAGTTGTCTGAATTTCTTAGATGAAGCCTTGGCAATTATTATTCATTTTTCACTAGTATTTCTTTCATCTTATTTCTCTTGCTTTTCCACCAATTAGTAATAGTCTTAAGTTGTCTGAATTTCTTAGATGAAGCCTTGACAATTATTATTCTTTTTTGACTAGTATTTCTTTCATCTTATTTCTCTTGCTTTTCCACCATGTAGTAATAGTCTTAAGTTGTCTGAATTTCTTTGATGAAGCTTTGGCAATTATTATTTATTTTTAACATGTATTTTTAAGATGAAAGAAATACAAGTCAAACATTAACGAAAGAACATAATTTGTTATTTTTTAATTTTTATTTTATCATCAAAACAACCTCGATCGTCAACACTTAGATATAAAACAGTGTAGTGCCTATATAGAAAATGAAACTCAACCTTTACTGGCAATGAAATGCAGAGAAAACTGCAAGCATTGCACGACAGCAGCAGTGTGGTTGCTTGCATGCACCTTGGTGCAGACGTCTTGCATTTGTTTCTATCAAACCAGGACAGATCGTTCTAAGTACAGACGTTCTATTTAGTTCTATTATTGAACACACGGAGAGAGAGAGAGAGAGCTGACTAATCGGAAGGAAACGTGTTTAGCAGAGAGGCAGACTAAACATGTCTCTCAAGGCTGTGTGGGTAAGAATTGGGTGGTAGGTTAGAATTGCTTTTGCACGCACTAAAAGGAAAGAATATACATTTGCAAATAGATAAATATATTTATCAAATGAAAGACTAAATTTAAATGAATAAAGAAGTATTACCATGTGAGAGAGAGGGTTTTTTTATTAAGTATTAGTTAGGTTGGCACAAGGTCAAAGAGATATTCACAAAAATTTGAACATTAAAAGAATCTGTTTTAAATAAGTATTTGTTACTGAAGAACTATAATATATACGTGATGTAATAGATGTATAAATACAGTTACTTAATCGACTTAGTCTGACACAAGGCTAATTTAGTAGGCCGATATTTAAAAAATTTAGTTTCATGAGTACAGATGTACCGATTAATCAGCTGATAACCAGCTAAATTCAGTGAGGCTGATACATACTTGGTTTCTGTTAGACATAAAGTGAGGCCGGAGTACACCTAGTTTATGCTAGGCTCGTAGACGCTAGAGCATGCCGGCATTACGAAAGGCCTCGGAGAGGACGGAGAACGCCGGCATTACGAAAGGACTCGGAGAGGTCGGAGAACGCCGGCATTACGAAAGGACTCGGAGAGGTCGGAGAACGCCGACCACTTAAAAGCGACTGGAGAGGTCGGAGAACGCCGACATACAGTATGACTGGAGAGGTCGGAGAACGCCGGCATTACGAAAGGACTCGGAGAGGACGGAGAACGCCGGGACTACGCAAGGACTCGGAGAGGACGGAGAACGCCGGGACTACGCAAGGACTCGGAGAGGACGGAGAACGCCGGACCACGCAGCGACTCGGAGAGGACAGAGAACGCCGACTACGGAAGGACAGAGGACAAGGGACTACGGAGAGGACAGAGAACGCCGGGACTATAAGGACTCGGAGAGGACAGAGAACGCCGGGACTACGCAAGGACTCGGAGAGGACAGAGAACGCCGGGACTACGCAGGACTCGGAGAGGACAGAGAACGCCGGGACTACGCGGGACTCGGAGAGGACAGAGAACGCCCGGGACTACATAAGGACCGGAGAGACAGAGACGGAGAAGGACTCGGAGAGGACAGAGAGAACGGGGACTCGCAGGACTCCGGAGGACAGAGAACGCCGGGACTACAGGACTGGGGAGAGGACAGAGAACGCCGGGACTACGAGGACTCGGAGAGGACAGAGAACGCCGGTTTATGCAAGGCTCAGAGATACGACCGGTTTACACAATGCTCGGGGAGGCTGGAACTCACCTGATTCACACAAGGTTAGGAGAATGCGCAGTTTACATAAGACTCATGGAGACCAGAATACGTCCAGTTTGTGTAAGAGGCCAGAGTATGCCTGGTTTACACTAGACTCAGAGAGGCCAGCACACACCCACTTTATGCCTAAGTCAAAATCACAGACATATGTTTAATTTATGCTAGTCAGAATAACAAACATATATATGTAGTTGACACAAATGAAAATAGTCAACAAATGGCTGGTTTTAACTAGAATCAAAATGGTAGAGTTAGTACTACTTTATATCCAATTCTTCATGTATCTACATAGGTATCCTCTCTGCAAGTGGTATCTGATGAAGAAGGGATAGTGAATAAAATATTGTATTAAAAGTAAATCTGCAAAGATCAGAATCAATTGTCTAAACAATATTTGGAATATTAATAACACTTGTGTAATTTATAGATAATTTATTACTTTCTTTTCCATGTTTTCTTTTAGAATTTCTAATATCCTCATCTTTGTTGTTATTATCACAATGTTTCAACTTTCTGGGATGAGGAATTATCATTATTTCCATTATTTACAGTCAGACTAATATCCTCATCTTTGTTATTATTATCACAACGTTTTGGGATGAGGTATTATAATTATTTACTGTCAGGCTAATATCCTTATCTTTGTTGTTATGACCACATTTCAGCTTTCTGAGATGTCAATTCTAATGTTATGAATCAAATGTTATTGAGAAATGTCTACACATGAAGTAAGCCCTGAAACACCAAGACATTGATCACCAACTGTGTCCCCTATAAATTATTTTAGTTGACCCCACCCTATTCACAAGCCTGAGTTCATCCCTGCTAAGTTGTCAAACAATTTTTAGTTTATTAAAAGAGATTGATCTTATTCCATAGATATTGTATTTAAGCAAGCAGGAGAGAGAGAAAGGAAGAGAAAGAAAGAGGGGAAAAAGAAAGCCAGAGAGAATGTGGAGAAGGAGAAAAAGTGAGGTAGAGAAAGAGAGAGAGAGGGAGAGAAAACAAAGTAGGAAGAGAGAGGAAAAACAAAGGCAAGCATGGAAAAAGAGAGACAGCAAGAAAAAGGGGAGAGGAATAAAGAGGCAGAAGTAAGAGAGTGAGTGAAAGAGAAAAGTGAAAGAAGGTGAGAAAAGTGAAAGAAAGGATGAGAAAAGGAAAATGTAAGAGAGAGAGAGAGTGAAATGAGAAGTAAGAGAGAGTGAAATGAGAAGTAAGAGAGAGAGAAATGAGAAATGAGAGAGAGAGAAATGAGAAGTAAGAGAGAGAAAGTGAAATGAGGGAGAGAAAGATAGAAGAGAGAGGAGAAAGAGAGAGAATTAAAAAGAGGAGAGAAAGAGATAGAATTAAAAGAGGGAGAGAAAGAGAGAGAATTAAAAGAGGGAGAGAAAGAGAGAGAATTAAAAGAGGGAGAGAAAGAGAGAGAAGTAAAAGAGGGAGAGAAAGAGAGAGAAGTAAAAGAGGGAGAGAAAGAGAGAGAAGTAAAAGAGGGAGAGAAAGAGAGAGAAGTAAAAGAGGGAGAAGTAAAAGTGAGAAAAAGAGGAAGAAGTAAAAGTGAGAAAAAGAGGGAGAAGTAATAAAAAGAAAGAGGGAGAGGAATAGACATGATTTGCCTACATAATATACCAAGTTCAGGGCTTACGCCTAAAATCATACCAAAGTGTTGGGGATAATAGAACATCAATTTCAGACAAACTTGTTAGATTTTTGGTAATAATGCTGGAAGAATACAAATTTCTTAATTAAAATTCAGGCAAATAATTGGAGATTTTTCTGATAAAGATTTAAAAACATTTTTGTGAATATTTAAAATGCACTTGTATTTTATTGAAAAAAGAACACAACTTCACCTGCAAGGTGATTGTCCAGCAATCACTGCCATATAAGAGAACCAATATTACATAACAATTCAGTATCCTTTACTTTGTTTCTAATAAAATTTTCCTCTTTCTTAATTCTCTGCTTACTTTTTGGAAGGCATCTTACACTATCCCAATGTGTCTTTCCATCCTCTGTTAAAACACTTTGAAAATATTTAAATTTTTGTACTTATTCGATTTTGGTTTCTCCAATTTGTAATTTACATGTTGGGCTGCTTATGTCACTGGCAACCATGCATTCTATCTTCTGGCAATTGATATTTAGTCCTTTCTTCTTTCTTTCCTTCACTACCTTCTACATGAGTTCCTGTAGTTTCTTTTCTCATGTCTGCTATCAACACTGTGTCATCTGCATATCTTATGTTCTTAAGATTGTAGCCACCAATAATGAACCCTGGTAGGAATTCTAATTCTCTCAAAATCGCTTCACTGTATAGGTTGAATAAGTCCAGTGAGAAGACCCATCCTTGTCTTACACCAAATACACACATACATTAGGTAGAATTTCTTTCCTTCCTCTTCCCCAGTTAGCATGCACCATATTCAGGCGGTTGGTCATGTAACTCTTAACGACCAATCAGCAAAGCACCGATTTACAGAATCCTCATAGACATGAATGAAGAAATATGTACTCCTGACTTGTGAGTAGAGACAGCCTTTTTAAACATCCTCTAGTTTCCTTTACAAGACCAGAGATAAAAGACATGTAATACCTTTTATATCTTATATTAAGCTTGTGGCCGCCAATAATGAATTATGGTAGGGCTTTTAATTCTCTCAGAATCGCCTCACTGTATAGGTTGAATAAGTACAGTGAGAAGAGACATCCTTGTCTTACACGCCATTCTATCTTTATAAATTTACTGAATTCATTTTCTATCCATATAACACCATCTTCATCAAAGAACAGTTTAAAATTTGGGGGGTGGGTGACAATAGAGTGTTTCAATAAAGCTTGTATATTTGTATATATGAATGTATGATTGTCAGCAAAAGGGTCAGCCCAACATGGAAGATACAAAATGGAGACGTCTGAATTAAGCAAGTACAGAAATTTAACTATCTGGAAAATGTTATCACAGAAGATTCAAAATGTGGTTCAAAAAAATGATAGCAGTTTAGAATAGTGAAAGATACATTCCAAAAGCTAAGCAAAGTATTAAAATATAGAAAAATTCAGTTGAATAGAAAAGAATACCAGTCTGTTTAATGGTAAGCGTAATATTAGCTGTTTCTTTATAAAGAAACATTTGGCATTCATTGACCAAGCAGCCAGTACTATTGTCAGTTAAAATTTATAAAATATTTCTCTTAAAACAGCTTTTCAGGAAAACAGGTTTCTCAAGTCCAGAAGCTGTTATTGTTCTTTCCAGTATTGACGGATGTTGCCTTCCTAACCTTTTGTTTGAAGTAATGTGGAATGTCAACATTATGTCATTATAATGGAGCATCATAAATGTGACCGGTTATTGTCTTAGGGTCTTTGCACAGCTGAGCAAATAACCATTTTCCTCCAGGCATCTCTTGAAAGTCAGAAAGGTTTTCATTCATGCATATCCTTTCTTGGGCAATCCCTCCCCATGTCAAACCACTGTTGACTTCCTGCAACTTGGTGTCTCACTTTGGTCACAGACCTACAACCTTCATAAATTTAAACAACGGCAATTGCCATCTTCTGAAAGACAGAAAGCAAGAAGAAATGACTAACTATCAATTGTGAGAAGACAGAATATATGGCCGTGAGCAAAAGGGACAGCCCAACATAGAAGCTATAAATTGGAGACATTAGAATCAACCCAATATAAAGATTTAACAACCTGGGAAGTTTTTACTAGAAAATGTTATACAGAAATTTGAAAGCATAATGGAATAGCAAAAGATACCTTCCAAAAGCTAAACAAAGTATTAAGTAAGAGAAAAACTTTGTTAGAAACAAAGAAGAGTGTGAAACTGCTATGTAATATCAATCCTCGTATATGGCAGTAAATGTTGGACCATATCCTCACAGATGAAGAGAAAGCTGGAGGCAACAGAAATATAGTTCTACAGCAGGATGCTGAGAATTCCATGGACAGGACATGCAAACAATGAGGAAGTTTTAAAGAAAATGAAAAAAAAGAAAAAGACACATACTTAGAATCAGAAAGAGACTGCTGAAATTTTGAGAACACTTAATGAGGAAGGAAGGCTGGGAGAGATTTGATACAAAACACACAGGGCTGGAGGAACAGAAAGGAACAGTGAGTAACCTACCATACCACCTTGTATAAATGAATGTCAGAACAAGAAGTATGAAAGATAGTAAAAATACAAACATACTATAAACTACAAAACATAAAAAATTATGAAAATCCATGACACAGCACATATAAAATCATAATTTTTATATAATGTTTGTTAGCAGCATAATAAATATGTAACACTAGTGAAAATGGCTTACCTTCTGGACAAAAACAGATTCAGACATGTCTCGCATGTAAAATATTCCTAAAAAGAAAATGGAAGCTTCACAAGCCTTATATTTAACCTTTAGCACACTGGAGGCAAAAATTGTCGCTGTAGAATTCTCTCCCTTTGCATGCTGTAGGCACATTCTGTCGCCTTGAGAAGGTTACTATAAATAAACACTTGTCAACTGTCATTTCTGGAAATAACATTTGACAAATGTTTATTTATAGCAAAGGGAGGGAATTCTACTGTGATAATTTTCACCTCCGGCATGCTAAAAGTTAAAAAAGAGAGATCTCTACTTTAGATAGATCTTCGCAAGACCTTAACATGCCAATTTGAATGGTCACTCGATCTATAAAAAGAGCTTAAAAAGGTGACAGAGTGAAATGCGACTGCAGTAGGGAACAAGAGACACTTCTTGTTTGATTGTTTGGCTTTCACTATTCTGTTATTTGAAGGAAACGGATTAGGGAACTTTATTACAAACCAGAAGAAACTGACTACAAAAAACATTAAAATGTTAAAAAAAAAAAAAAAAGGCTTCAAATTAGATCTCTTTCTGATTCACTCCACATCAAGATCTGTCAGCCAGATGTGAATGCTAAGAAAGCAAAAAAGAAAAAAATTAAAATAATAGTTGTCTGTACAGTGGCTCCAAGAATGATATCAGGCTGACAACCACCACCCCTCAATATAAAATACATTTTAAAAGGTGCCAATAATGAATGCCGTTGCTAAAGCAAAAGCATAGCAAAAAGCACAGAGTCATGTATCTGCCTTGACAACTTAAAAGAATGCCGTTGACAACACTCAAGGTCAGTCGCAGTGTAGGCAGGCAGACAGCCATAGAAGTCACCAGTGACCTCAGTCAACCAACCCAACACACACATCAACTGCATGTCCTACTGAATCTCCCCTTCCTCCAGGTCACTTCCCTCATCCACAAAAAGATATTGTCTTAATCCTCTATAATCAGCAATATAAAGAATTTTATTTTAACAATTCTAGTCTTCTTTTCTTTCCATCCCATCAACAGTACTTTGTTGTTTCTTTGTTCTCTCATGCAACCATATGCATTTATAACAAAAATAGATATTTGTTTTGATACTTTTAAGCTTTGAACTGTCATTTTCATGTCCTGCAGTCACTACTCCACAATTTGGGTGATTACTTTCCCTAGGGTTGTATTTCTGAGCAGGAGAGCCAAGAACAGATTTACAGGGGGCAGTTGAACATTTCAATTTAGCTTATGATAAACAGAAACACATAAAAGTGAAATGCTGTTTGTTAATGTTTCATTCGGATTTTTAATCAAAATTAACAGAAAAAAATATTATTTTCTTGCTTTATTTATTAAAACAAAATTAGTTTTTACAACTAGATGTTTTTCCCATTTAGAGATAATTATTTTAATCAATTCACCTCAAGCTAGGCGATAATACTACCAAAGTGTAAGGGGCTACTAGGAATTAAAAAGATTTAGAAAGAACCAGAAATAAGGAATAAACCTCTACTCCTGTTCAAAAGAACCAGGGAGGAGTTTAAACTGGACTATAGGTAACCCTATCTACTCTCCTATTGAGGAGAATAAATAATAAATAATATTTCAGAGTTTAAACAGAGCCATTAGAATTATAGTGTTGAAGTAGACTTTAGGAGAAGCTGGAAACTCAATCCTAAACAGGAAACAAAGGATAAACCTCTACTCCTGTTCAAAAGACCTGGCAGGAGTATGAACCATGTGATAGGCAAAAAAATATTTACAATTAAGTCCTTCAACTATCATTTTTCTTTGGAGTTCCATAATCACTATTATTGAGAAGTAATAATCCTTCATTTTCAGGAATTAGTTGCTTTTAGAATAAATACAATAATTTTTTAATTAAAAAGATTTTAAGCATACTACCACCGTCAGAAAAAAAAAATGATTTTAATCACAAACCCTGTGCCAGATGAAACTAAACTTCATACATCAATACGCTCATGTTTTTTTTTTATCGTTTCACCTAAAGTAAGGCAATAAAGCCACTCAGACACAAGAAAGAGTGTGAAAGAATAAGAAAAAGAAATTATTAAGGAGTGAGAACAATAAAAGAAGAGGGATCAAGAAGACAGTAGATAACGATTGTGACTGCATTTAAATTTTTGAAGATCAAAGCTGAGTGGGAAGCAAAAAGTTTGGGAGTTCCAAAAGTTCAAAGTGTAAGAAAAGAAACTTTTAGCAAAGAACTTATGGTTACATCCCAGTCATTTCAATTGTAAAATGATGAGACCTTCCTGCCAATCTAGTATTGCGTTTAAATTCATAAAGTCTAGGCACCATAGAGCAAAGCTTGTCAGAATAATTACCATGAAAATATTTATAGAAAAGACAAATAAGCTATGTTACGGTAGAGGGAAACTGATTGGCACAGGGATACCAGGTCAGTACCAAATAATTATTTCCTTGAAAAGGGCTTAAAAACGGTCAGGAATATGAAGAATTTGTTCCAAGGAAAGGCAAAAGTAAAAATTGATCTTAGAAAATGATGTCTATTTCTTCCTTGTCTATTTTCTTTATGTGAATGAACACAGACATCGTTTACATCTGCTGAGATGAGGAAAATCTCAAACCTATTGTTTACATGAAACTAAAAATAGAGAAAATATGGCTTTTCAAATAATCATTATCTCTATTTAAAAGTACAGTTTGTGCAATTTATGTACTTAGGTCAATAAAGCATTTATTTTTAAATTTCAATTCTTCTTTATTGAAGATGTACAGGGTGCGATGGGTAAATTGTCACCATCTTATATTTTTAATTTTGCATATGTGCATTGTTTGTTTTTGATTTTGTTGACTGCACAGTATAGTAGGGTCAGTTGGGCACCATCTACAAGAAAAATAGTACCATTACGGAATTTACTCCACCAGAAATTTGGAAACGGCATGCTGTTCTGCTTGGCATTCATGCCGGAAGTTCCAATATGAAAATTTCAGAGTGTTTGGATATCAATCTGAGGATAATGTAGAGGATTTGGAAAGAGTTGGATGAGTCTAATGCTGATTATGAAGGTGTTTGGAGTGATCACTAGTAATGTTGATGTCATGCCTGAATTCATCTTCCCACAGGGCCTCAGACTTAACACGGAGACCTACATCAAGTGCCTTGAGGAGGTAGTGCTTCCCTGGGTCAAGAGGGTGGCAGCTGGAAGACCCTATATCTGGCAACAGGACTCTACACAATGCCACACAAACAGGAGAACCCAGTGATGGCTGTCAGACAATTTCTGCAACCACATCATCCCTTACATCTGGCCACCTAACTCCACAGACTGCAACCCCCTTGATTATTATGTGTGGGGCATAATTAAGTGAGAGACCAACAAAACTCCTTGTAACACCAAAGATGAACTGAAAGCAAGGATTATGACAACATTCACTAACTTAAACAAGGAGACCACCCAGAAGAGTTGCAGGAGATTCCGAAGTCGTCTGGAGGCTGTGGTTGAAGCCAAGGGCGATTTTATTGAATAAATTTACTCTTTTGTATTTCAAGATATTTTTGTGTAATTTTGGTAAATATATGTTAAAATGAGATGTTAGTGTTATTTTCATTTTTAAGGAATTTAAACAATTTATCAATCGCACACTGTACATTAATATAAACATGACAGTTCAAGTTGATGTATTTTTTGAAGAGTCATTATTATCATCCCCCAAATTGTTCAGACTAATATCCTCATCCTTGTTGGTTTTATCATTATGGTTTGTCCAATGCATTCTTTGACCTATTTGGAGTCATTAACATTATTCCACAAATTATTCAGACTAATATTGATAAATGCAATAAAAAGTGATACATATAAAATGAAAAAAAGTACCCATCAAAAATTAATCATGTTTGACAATAATTCCTTTAAATAAATCATATTCTTCATAAGTTATTATGTTAGTAGATATTATATAGGTTTTCTTTTCAATTTAATTTTCTCTATCAATCCTTTTTTTAGTGCATTCTATGTCGGCATTGTTTAACCTTCATGCTTGCATAAAAATGCTGTGTCAAAAGGATGGTTATTCCCTTGACACCACTATTATTATTATATACACTTTTGACTCCTTCGACAATGTTTATTGTTTTAAAAAGCGACAATTAGAATTTTAATAAAACCTAAACATATGAAAGTGAATTTATGCATTTTTTTATTCTTGAGAACTGACAACAAAGATGTTAAACACTATTTATTTATTATATTGAATAAAAAAAACTTGTTTTCATACCTACTTGTAAAATGGCAAATAATAAATATGGCATGGTACTTGATTCATATATTTTTATAATCTCATAAATAAACATTAGTGAGGGAATCAAAAGTGTATAGTGGCATCAAGGGAACAACAGTCCTTTTGACACACCCTATTTTTGTAGACAGAAAGGTTAAAGTGTGCAAAAAATCTTTATAAATATTTACAATCACTCAAAAATTCTAGAAATGGAAAACTTAAAAACAATTTCTAAATATAAACAAAGTATTTTTTAATCTTTTCATACAATTTATAGCAAAAATATTTCCTCCAGAAGTATTTTTTTGTAATTTAAGTGACTTTTGGAACAGATAGAAAAACTTTCAGGTTTTCTCACTTTGATAATTTCATTGGGTTTTTTTTTTGTTTTGTTAAATGTTTTTCCTTTATATTTGTCAGTTATTTATTAAAAGAAAAAAAAAAGAGAAATGGTGTCTGTGCTTATTTGTCAATGTACACTTTTTTAATTTCCATAAGAGAAAGTTGATTTCTTTATAAAGTGCAACAAAAAAAGAACCAAAATAGAACATGGGACAATACTGAAGAAGAGATGAAAAAAAAAGGAGGAAGAAAGAAAAAATGGAAAAGGAAGAAAAACAGACAAAAGAAAAGACAGGGAAGAGAAGTTAAATGAGAGGAAAGAGAGAGTTGTGAGTGACAAGAAAATGAAAAAGGAAAGGCAAGAAAACAAAGGGAAAAAGAATAGAGAGAGAGAGAGAGAGAGAGAGAAAGGGTGATGAGAAGAAGCAGAAACAGGGGAAGGAGTAGAAGAGGAAACTGGAAGGGGAGAAGAAGTGAGAGAAGAAAACAGGAGAAGGGGAAGAGAAGAAGACAGAACAACAAGAAAGGACAGGGGTAAGAGATTTGAACAGGAAAAGAGACAGTGGGGGGAAGAAAAGAGTAGATAGAACAGGAAAAGCCGGAGGAGGAGGAGAACTTGAAAAGATAGAAGAGATGGGTGGGGGATGAGAAAAGACAGGGTAGGAAAAGAACAGAAAAAAGACAGGGGGGGGATGAAAGAGTAGATAGAACAGGAAAAGCCGGAGGGAAGGGAACTTGAAAAAGATAGAAGAGATGATTGGGTGGGGGGGAAGAAAACAGGAGGGGAAGAGAACAGGAAAAAGAGACAGTGGGGGGATGAAAAGTGTAGACAGAACAGGGAAACGGAGGAGGAAGAACTTGAAAAGATAGAAAGAGATGATTGGGTGGGGGGGGGTGGAAAGAACATGAAAAGACAGATTAGGAAAAGAACAGGAAAAAGAGACAGTGGGGGATGAAAAGAGTAGATAGAACAGGAAAAGCCGGAGGAGGAGGAGAACTTGAAAAAGATAGAAGAGATGATTGGTGGGGGTGGAAAGGGGTGGGGGGGGGGAAAGAGTAGATAGAACAGGAAAAGGGAGGAGGAGGAGAGAACAGAAAAAAAAAGAGATGATTGGGTGAAGGGGATTGGAAAGAACATGAAAAGACATGAAAGAAAAAAAGACAGTGGGGGGAGAGTAGATAGAACAGGAAAAGCCGGAGGAGGAGGAGAACTTGAAAAGATAGAAGAGATGATTGGGTGGGGGTGGAAAGAACATGAAAAGACAGGGTAGGAAGAGAACATGAAAAAGACAGTGGGGGGATGGGATAGAACAGGAAAAGCCGGAGGGAACTTGAAAAGATAGAAGAGATGATTGGGTGGGGGGGGTGGAAAACATGAAAAGACAGGGTAGGAAGGGAAAAAGAGACAGTGGGGGATGAAAAGAGTAGATAGAACAGGAAAAGCCGGAGGAGGAGGAGGAGAACTTGAAAAAGATAGAAGAGATGATTGGTGGAAAAAGATAGGAAGAGAACAGAAGATGAGCCGGAAGAGGAGAGGAGGAGAACTTGAAAAGATAGAAGAGGGATTGGGGGGGGAAAAGAACATGAAAAGACAGGGTAGGAAGAGAACAGGAAAAGAGACAGTGGGGGGAAAGAACAGGAAAAGCCCCGGAGGAGGAGGAGGAGAACTTGAAAATATAGAAGAGATGATTGGGGGGGAAGAACATGAGGAAAAGACAGGTAGGAAGAGAACAGGAAAAGACAGTGGGGGATGAAAAGAGTAGATAGAACAGGAAAAGCCGGAGGAGGAGGAGGAGAACTTGAAAAGATAGAAGAGATGATTGGGTGGGGGGGGAAAGAACATGAAAAGACAGGGTAGGAAGAGAACAGGAAAAGAGACAGTGGGGGGATGAAAAGAGTAGATAGAACAGGAAAAGCCGGAGGAGGAGGAGGAGAACTTGAAAAGATAGAAGAGATGAGATGGGGGGGTGACAGGGGGGAAAGAACAGGAAAAAGACAGGGGAGGAAGAAGAACAGAAAAGATAGAAAATGAGACAGTTGGGAAAAGAGACAGTGGGGGATGAAAGAGTAGATAGAACACTTGAAAAGATAAAGAGATTGGGTGGGGGGTGGAAAGAACATCAAAAAGACAGGGGAGGAAGAGAACAGGAAAAAGAGACAGTGGGGGGATGAAAAAAGATAGGAGGAGGAGGAGAAGAATGATGATTTGGTGGAAGAACATGAAAAGACAGGGTAGAAAAGAACAGAAAAAGAGACAGTGGGGGATGAAAAGAGTAGATAGAACAGGAAAAGCGGAAAAGAGAACTTGAAAAGATAGAAGAGATGATTGATTGGGGGGGGATGAGAAAAGACAGTGGGGGATGAAAAAGATAGAAGAACAGGAAAAGTCGGAGGAGGAGGAGGAGAACTTGAAAAAGATAGAAGAGATGATTGATTGGAACATGGGGGAAGAGAACATGAAAAAAGACAGTGGGGGATAGAAGATAGAACAGGAAAAAAAGGAGGAGGAGAACTTGAAAAGATAGAAGACAGGGTAGGAAGAAGAAAAAAGAGACAGTGGGGGGGAAAAAGAGTAGATAGAACAGGGTGGGAGGAGGGGAGGGACTTGAAAAGATAGAAAAAAGATTGGTGGGGGGGGTTGGAAAGAACATGAAAAGACAGGGTAGGAAGAGAAAGGAAAAGAGACAGTGGGGGATGAAAAGAAAAGACAAGAAGAGGAAGAGTACAGGAAAAGATGGGGGAGGAAAAGAACAGGAAAAGATGTGGGGAAGACAGGAGGGAAGAAAAAAGATGGGTGGGGAGGACAAAAAAAGATGGAGAAGAACAAGAAAAGACAAGGAGAGTACAGGAAAAGATGGGGAGAAAAAACAAAGAACAAAAAAAATAAGGGGAGAGCATGCGAAGAAAAATCAAGAGTGAAATAAGAGAAATCGTAAAGTATCAATTCTTTGCATTTTCAAGAGAGCCTGACACACATTTGCAAATGTTTTTTCTCTATCAAACCATTTTGTTGAACTGGAATCAAAGATCATCAATACCAATGCAGTTTTGAGGAATTATAATTTAAGATGAAATCTTAACTCTCTGCTTTTCTAAATTAAATTTTGTTTCAGACAGAAAAATCCAAAAATACACAAACTATTCTACTCAAATGTTACAGTCTTTTTTTTTTTTTTTGGAGCGAAGTAAGGGACAAGGGGTGAATGCAACAGACAGGGAAAATTTGAATAATTTACATGTGAACTATTGTCCTTACCTTTGTTGTTGTTATCACAACATTTCAACTATAGTTTCCTTTGGTCTTCATCAGGTGCTTGTCAGTCTGGGTAACCTTCTGGGAATTTTAAACTGAACTCTTTATTTCATCTAAAGGGGTAGATTGTTCTCAATTGACTGACCATGTCTAGAGATATCTAGTTCTTAAGGCCTACAAACTTGATTCAAAGACAACAGTTCTGTCAGGAGAAATTGTCCACAATTCCACCAGCTTATTAAGAGAAATTTACGTAAGGCTTTCCAAAATGTTTGACTCAAGTTAAACAATTTAAGAGTCATGCTCCCAAATATTAACCGAATGTTTGTAATCTTCTGACCCACTTAGAATATCATAAACATGTCCCATGAACAGGGCTGATGCTAGGGCAAGCCCCCAACCCCCAAAACTTTGATATGGAGATCCCCTCTCTACTACATGTCGATTTCAAACCTCTCCCAACCTGGGGGCCACAAAACCTCAAAGGAAAAATTTGGAAGAGCAGTGCTTTTTTTAAATTACCAAAAATCAGAGAATTATCCAATTTAAATGAAAATTTCAGTACATATCCATTAATTATTTACTTTTATAATGAATAGGTTTTTTATTTAAAAAAATAATCTGAGAAAATGATATTCTTTTTGTAATAACCACCAATATTTTCATGACTAAATTTTACTCGAAAAAATAAGTCGCAAATTTTTACATTTCCATAAAGATTAATCACTGACACATCTCCGCTGGAAAAAAAAAGTTTTACAAAGATTCCAGCACAACACAAACAAGATTGTCTTAAAAATTTGTTTTAAAAACAGTACTTCAGATTTCATGTGTTGAAATATTCAAACATTTTTATTTTTTTAAGTGATCATTTTCTCAGTTTTATCTTTCTAGAAATGTAAAACATAGGGACTATAAATTTTATTTTAATTACTAGCCATGGGCTTCTAGTTAGTATTAACTATTACTAAAAAAGAAAGAAAAAAATTCAGAGATCCTCCTTAGTGGATATTCTCTGAATAAAAAATGATGTTACCAAGATATATTAACTTCTTAATTGATTTAAAAGAACTGTTCAGAAAGAAAATTACAATTTAAAAAAATAAGCACTACTGAAATTAGCATTTCTGCCCCCCTCCTCCCCAGTAGACATGGGGCCCCTACATGGTTGAGAGGATCGGGGTAGTAAGCATTGCCCCTGTTAATTATTACATGTTGATTGACAAATAAACATCGAAATATAAATATTAATGTCGATTGACAAATAAACATCGATAGTAAAAAGTACAAAAAGGAAAAAAATGCCAATGAAACTAGCCCCTCTTGAGTCTCCAACCTCATCAGGGGTCCCTACATAGTATGCAGAGCACCAGTCATGTAGATACAGGATATATTATTAGTTGATGACTGACAATGTTATGTCAGTTTAAAAATAATTTTTTAAAAATGATGGATGGCCATAAAACAGTACTGAAAAAAAAAAAAAAAAAAAAAAATTGGCAGAGGCCACAACAGTGAAAAAAAAAAAAAAAAAAAAAAAGAAAAGGAAATAAGACACACCTGTCCTGCCCATGACCAGGTGTGGCCATAGGGTCACTGCACAGCCGAGAACCTGACCATATCTGGGTTAAAGCTAGATGTGTAGTATGTCTTAAGCAAACAGAACTAGTGAAGAGCATCTCTCTCCAGGTCAGACCACAACAAATATCTTATAACTTGAAATCTCACTTTGGTCAAAAACATTTGGCCATTGATTCTATCAACAGAACCCACCACCATGGCCATTAACATCAGTCAAGGAAAAACTCCACCCAGTGATGTTGTTTGTTTGTTTTGTTTTACGGCATATCAACCTGAATGGGTCATTTAATGCCGCAACTTTTTTTTTTCCTGATAATATTTTTGTTTTGTAAAAACTCCATTTCTGTTAATATTTTTTTTTTTCTCAAAAACATATAGCTGGTAATATTTTTTTCAAAAATGTATAGCTGGTAATATTATTTTTTTCAAAAACGTATTACTGGTAATATTATCTTTTTCAAAAACGTATAGCTGGTAATATTATTTATTTATTTTATTTTCTTTCTTTCAAAAACATACAGCTGGCAACATTATTTTTTCCAAAATGTATTATCAGAGGGCTTGCTGTTAGACGTAATTTATCATCTTACCCAGGACGCGGATGTAGTTTCTCGTCCTACCCAGGACTAGTGATATTGTGTCAGCACAACACTGGATACATCCATAGCTTTGGAACCCAGTCTACCTCATTGTGCTAGATAGCCATTGACCTCTAGAAAAAGGTTTATCCACCCTTTGATAGGTTTTGTTTTTAATCCCGCTGGGTGTCTAGCCATCTTCCTCATCAAAAAAAAAAAAAAAAAAAAAAAAGAAAGAAGCCTGGTGGAGGAACCAGTTTAGTTGTCAATTGCACAACTCTGTGGAAGGTGGTACTGGGTTATATGGTAACAGGAGCACTCATAGATTGACCTGATGTAAAAGAAGTAAAAATTGAAATAAATCACTATCTTGATTGTTCAGGCATTTGCACATTCTTCTTAGACAGAATGTTTACAAAGATTAAATGTTAGAAATGTTTTAAAACCAAATTTTAATCTATTTGGCTAAGTTCAGTATAATCATCTAACTTCTACTGAATATTAAAGGAGAATCAAACTTGTCAGAGACTGCATTATAGATGTTGTACTAACTCTAAAGAGGGAAGTGACATTTTGATTATACACAGAGCACACAGATACTACACTTATCCTAAACAAAAGTGCTAATCCATATGTAAGTAATCCAACTAAGAGAGCAACATTTTAATCCTAGACAGAGAACACAGATACTATACTGATCCTAGATAAAAATACTTTCCCATATATAAACAATCCAACCAGGAGAGTGACATTTTGATCTAAGGCAGAGAACACAGATACTATACCAATCGTAGGCAAAGTGCTAATCCATATGTAAATAATCCAATCAAGAGAGTGATATTTTAAAACCTAGACAGAGAACACAGATACTATACTGATCTTAAATAGAATTACTTTCCCATATATAAACAATCCAACCAGGAGTGTGACATTTTGATCCAAGGTGGAGAACACAGATACTACACCAATCCTAGGCAAAGTGCTAATCCATATGTAAATAATCCAACCAAAAGAGTGAAATTTTGATCCTAGACAGAGAACAGTTACTACACTGATACTAGACAAAATTTCTTTTCCATATATAAAGACTCAAACCAGAGGTTCGACATTTTGATCCGAGGTAGAGCACATAGATACTACTCTGATCCTAGGCAAAAGTGATAATCCCTAAGTAGATAATCTGGTAATCTTTTATGGATCTGCTCATTTCCAAGTATGCAGATCTGTTAGTGTGACTAGATAATCCCTGTCACAGACACCAGCTCAGGCACATTTGTGTTGCTTTAACACCCAGAGAGCTGTCTATATTTCTGAGATGAGGTATTATGTACACTATTTACATTATTTGGACTATTGTCCTCATCTTTGTCACCATATTTATTACAATGTTTCAGTCGTTGTATGCTCCGACCTTCTTCAGGTGGTTGGAATGTCGAACTGAACCCTTTATTTCACTCACTGGGGTAGACTGTTCTAGTTCCACGTGCCATGTTTAATGGATGTCAGTTATCAGTTATCTCCTGTTAATTCTCCTCTCCAAGTTCTCCACCACCTTAACCGGGTATTGAACTCACATTCTTTGGGTCGTGTCACTGGATCTAACCAATGCCTTTATCCTCAAGGACACATGGCACAGTGGATAAAGGCTACAAAGATGAGGGCAATAGTCCAAATAGCATAAATAGAGTACCCACAGAACTAACCTATGGTCTATACTGCAACTATGCTAAGCCAACATCAGTTACAGTTCCTGGTTTGGTTTGGCTTATTTTGTTTTACGGCATATCAACTTCAATAGATTATTTAATGCTGACAACATTTTTTATTGCTGATAATATTTTGTTTTGTCAAAAATCTGTTTCTGGTAATATTTTTCCTTCAAAATTGTATTGCTGGTAATAATTTTTTTCAAAAAGTATTGCTGGTAATAGTTAACTATTTGCCCATAGTTGGGACCCTAACAGGTGCTACCACCCTGGGTTAGGGTAGACCTGGGAACACCAGCAAATAAGAGGTGGTTCCATGCTCCTCAAAACCTCCTGATCAGAGGCCTTGCTGTTTGATGTAGTTTATCATCTTGCCCAGGATACTACAGTTTCTGGGAGAAAGCGCATAATCTGACATGATCAACAGTTTTGAACAAGGTCAATACTTTCAAACCCTCAGTGATGATGACTTGTAACATTGTGTTAGAAACTATTCTAACTATTATTAAAATCATTTTGTAATTTTTATTTTCATTTCTTGTTCATTAGGTCAACTTAGATGAATTTTGCAAATTTTGAACAGATCCAGAAAGCAAACAAAACATAATCTGAAAGTAAGGTCAATAAGCTTCACTAGCTGAGTATGTGGGATGACACTCCTAACCATTTAGTTATTACTGAGCAGCTTAGAGTCTAAGCAAGCTTGCAAAAACTGCTTCCAATTATGCCGCAAGAGAAACCTGAGCTGTCAGCATGAAACAAAGAGAATTTGGAATGACACACATAAGCACAATCATCCACAGTTGTTAAGTTGTTAATTAGTAATAACAGTAGTAGTTGCGATTAATCACTTGATACTTGATGCTAATTAACTCAGTAATTAATCAGGCAGATGATCCCTTGGAGAATTATTTTATGATGTGATATAATCAATGCTGAGAATCTGCTAATTTCATTAAATTTCTTGAAAGAATTTCCTTTGTGCGTGTGTGTATGTGAGTAATGAGGATGTCCTGCTGAAAATTTAATTAATAAAAAACAAAATGGTACTGGTAATATTAGCCTTTTCCTTATAAGGAAACATTCAGCATTCATTGACCGAACAGCCAGTGCTACTGAAGTAAGGCTTTTCTTTACTTCCTGACCATTGGGCTGGGATCAAAGTGTAATATCTGTTCTCCTCATCTCTAATGATAATGGTAATATTAGCCTTTTCCTTATAATGAAACTTTCAGCATTCATTGACCAAGCAGCCAGTGCTACTCAAGTAAGGCTTTTCTTCACTTCCTGGCCATTGGGCTGGGATCAATCTATAGTCTCTGTTCTCCTCATTTCTAATGATAATATTATCCTTTTCCTTATAAGGAAACATTCAGCATACATTGACCAAGCAGCCAGTGCTACTCAAGTAAGGCTTTTCTTCACTTCTTGACCATTGAGCTGGGATCAAAGTGTAGTATCTGTTCTCATCTCTAATGATAATGGTAATATTAGCCTTTTTCTTATAAGGAAACTTTCAGTTTTCAATGACAGAGCAGCCAGTGCTACTCAATTAAGGCTTTTCTTCATTTCCTGGCCATTGGCCTGGGATCAAAGTCTATTATCATCTTTAATTGTAATAGTAACATCAACCATCACTCAAACCCATTTTTAATCATTGATCTTAGAAAGTGGGTGTATACAGCTGAGAGTTTAAAGATTTCTCACCAGGTTCTGTGCCATGCATGACATTTATATGAACGTTTTGATCTGATAAGGCGATTTAAGAACATGACTTGAGCTTTCAGGTAAATGTTTCGGTTCTTGGTTAATGTTCTACTAATACCACAAAGTGGAAAAGACCTTTTAAACACATGAAAACCTTATTTTTATTTCTCTTCAGTGTCTGTTGATCTGTACAAACTGTTTTCTTTTTAAAATCATTTCACCCTAAACAAGGCATTAAAGCCAAAAAAGGTTACTGACAATAAAAAAATCTGGGAAAAATCATTATTTAGGGGAAAAGAAAATAAAGGAACAAGATTCAAGGAGACAAAAGATGATAACTGATATTGCATAGAAAAATATATATATATATATATATATATACTGATAATATTAAATGGTCAATATATATATATATATATATATATATATATATATATATAAAAAGAAAGAACAGTAAAATATATAATCCATCGTTCTTATAGATATTTTTATTTTTACAAAATAATGCTCAATGTAAATTTACAGAGCATTAATATTATAAATTAATTGATTTAAAATATGTTTTTTTCCCTACACAGTTCTAACCATGTTTCAAAAATGGAAGCTAAACGCTTTGAATTTAATTTTGCAATTAAAGATATTAGTTCCATTTCATCCTCAAAATTTTGGAGTAACTTATTACTGGGTTTTAAAAAGCACATTATATATATATATATATATATATATATATATATATATATATATATATATATATATATATATATATATATTCCCAAGTGTATAGAATCCATGTAGAACTCAATGTCCAGGACAGAGTAAGAATATAATATAAAAGGCTCAAACACTAAAATTCCATGCTTATAATTTTTTATATTGGAATCATAATCACAATCCAATTCATCAGATTCAAAAAGCTTTTTGAACTTGTAGGTCTTTGAGCCTTTTATATTATATGTAATTATTTCTTTAACTTTTTAATCATTTCACTCAAAGCAAGGCAATAAAGCCACTAAGACACAAGAGGTTGCTGAGAGTGAAAGAATGTGAGAAACATCATTATTTAGGAGAGAAAACAATAAAGGAACAGGATTCAGGGAGACAGAAGATGACGATTGACATTAAATTGCTTATATCATTATTTTTTGATAGATTCTCCATCAAAATAGCCTTGTACCAAACTACCCTAATTCCAATATTATGTCAACTTGCTTATATTATTGTTTTTCTATAGATTCTCCATTATAGTAGTCTTGTTCGAAACTTTTTTGTTTTTTTAACAATGTTGTCACCCCCCCCCCTACAGAGACGAAGCATGCTCAAGGTAGAGGGTTACAGAATAAGAGGCACAGCTTTTATACGAATATGTGTTTTAGAGACAGTTTGGGACTATCAAGATTGGAAAGTGAAGTCTATGCAGCTCCTGTCCATATATGGCAGCAGTACTCCATTTTCTGCTTGATCTGGTTCTTATAAAAGGTAGAGGATAGCATAAGTCAGGTACTGGAGTGGTACAGAGAACAGACCATTTTTCCAACATCTTTAGTGATGGATCATATGTATGAGTTCAACTTGAGATCAGGGTCAAGTTGAAGTTCCAATAGTCACTCAAGGCACTGGCCTCCCTGAGGAAACATCCATTCACCACGATTGGTGAAAGTCCTGATTCCAAAACTACCCTAATTTTAGTATTATGATGTCATTAACATACTCATATCAGTTTTTCAACAGATGCACTATTATATACATTACTAGCAGTAGCGCCCGGCGTTGCCCGGGGATGTAGCAGTAAGAGATAGATCAAGAATTGACCATCATAAAGACTGAAAAATAAAATTCACAAAGATTATTGTTTAAGGTTGACGGACACGCATGTCTTAATTTTTTTTTTTTTTGTTTTTTTCGTTTTTGCGAATTGATCAAACCCAAACTCAAACAAAAACATTGTTTTCAATTGTTATGAGTCTACCGACTGAATAGAATTTTATTATAAACAATTGTCTTGTAAATGGGATTTTTAAAGCATTCTGAATGTAAAAATAAAGAAAAATGTGTGCAAGACAATAAGAAACACTACCTGCCAAAACAAAATGTGAAGTTTTGTTGAAATCGGTTGAAAAATGTAGGAAATCCGATCCCATATATAAACGAACACACACACACACACACACACACAACCTGGGTTTTATAATAAGTATAACTCGATATGAGTTGTTCCCCTTTCATTCTTGCGAAAGAATCGTGTTTTATTGCGTTTTCAAATTGATTTCATGCAAAAACAATTGTGTTTTTCCAATTTTGGGCACTGTCAGAACCACCGCAAGGTAATTTTATGTAGTCCTGTGAAGTTTTGTTGAAATCGGTTGAAAAATGTAGGAAATCCGATCCAATATATAAACGTACAGAGACACACACACACACACACACACACACACACAATCTGCGTTTTATAATAAGTAATAAGTAAGATTTACATTTAATGATTACCAGCTTATATCATTGTTTTTCTATAGATGCCCCATTAAAGTAGTCTTGTGCTAAACCTTTCTGGGTTTTTTTTAACAATGATCTTCCCCCATTACAGAGATGAAGCATGCAAGAAGTAGAGGGTTACAGAATAAGAGACACAGTTTATATGAATGTGTGTGAAAGATAATGGTTAACTCTAGACATGAACAGGTTTCAAGTGTTGTGATCAAGGAAGCATCCTCTTGGGAGGCAGTTCCAAAAAGCAGAGATTCATGGGAAGAAGCTGTTTGAATAGAACTTACATCTCACCAATGGAATACAAAGGGATTGGGGCATGGTTTGTTGCAATGGGCATGTTATGGTGGGTTTTAGCCATGAACGTTAGAACAGGTTGAACAAAAGAATATGAGCACTTCTCATGGAAATAGCGACAGAGCAGTGAGAGACTTGTGACATCTCATTTGTGAGAAACGGGTTGTTTGGTAGAAAATAATTCATCACCCACAAGGATGTGGAGTCGCTTTTGGACTATCAAGACTAGAAAGTAAAGACTGTGCAGCTACTGCCTATATATAGTACCAGTACTCCATTTTCTGCCTGATCTGGTTCTTGTAAAAGGTAGAGGATAGCAGGAGGAGTCAGGTACTTACTGAAGTGGTACAGGGAACTGACCATTTTTCCAGCATCTTTAGTGATGGATCATATGTATGAGTCCCACTTGAGGTCTAGGTCAAGTTGAAGTCCCAATAGGCACTAAAGATACTGACCTCCCTGAGGGAACATCCATTCATCACAACTGGTGAAAGTCCTGGGTCCAAAACTATCCTAATTTCATTATTATAATGTCATTAACATACTCATATCAGTTTTTCAACAGATTATATACACTATTTACATTGTTCAGACAGTTGTCCTCATCTTCATTTTCATATTCACAGCATTTTGGCCATTGTACACTCTGACACTCTTCATTTGATTGGAATTTTGAACTGAACCCTTTATTTTATCCACTGGGGTAGATTATTCTAGTTCCATGTCATGCCTCCACTACAACCCCATTTAACTGGAGGGGCCCTCCAGTTGCAACGTAGTTCACATCAACCCATATTTCAAACTCATGTCTGTTGACACACCACTTACCTCACATACAACCATCATGGTGTACTTTGGTAATGATGTCCATAATCATATTGTTGAGGGGGCATCTGTTACTCTGTCGTCCCCACCAGACATAACCTCAGTCACTCTGTGTTTGATGAAGGATGGTTGCAATATGAAGCTAGTCACAAAAGAAGAAAGTGTCTTACTAATTTTCTTCATTGTGAAAATATTTTTCGTCAAGCAAAAACTTCAGGTCCTTTTGGTACTTCACTCCAATGCTTCAAGTACAAAATGTTCTGCTCCCCCAAACTTGCAAGCCGAGCATTCGGGTATTGTCCTCCAATCATTCTGGGTCTTTGCATGTCAATCCAAAATCAGCAAGATGTTGTCTTACACATGTTGTGGTTGTCACATCTTAATTGACATAGATGTCATCACTATAGGCTGAAGTGGCCTGGAGAATGGACTCATCTTTTGCCAGCACAGTATACACAATGCCTTTCATAATAGCCGGTGCCACACTAAGCCCAAATCCCATTCTTGTCAGGCAGTAGCTCCTCCCCTTACAAATGATGATTTGAACTGGCCACAGCAATTGATGCACATGTATTTGTAGGTATGCCTTGTAAAAATCAAGTACAGAAACATTAGGTCCTTTTCTCTGCCATTCTCTCATTTTTCCAGCACAAAACTCTGCATGAGCGCTGTATACATAACATGGTCATTTAATTTGTGGTAACACCAAGTAGACCTTTCCTTTATTCTTTTGAACCACCACTATTAATGGGATCAGACCCCTTAGGGGAGCAAGTTCTTTTTCAGGGTAAGGTATCTATCCATGCCTGTTCATGCTGATATTCTGCCTGCTTAGACACAGATTACTCAGATACCATTTTTTTTTTTTTTAGATATTCCAGTGGGTGTTCATCTGACCACTTCCATAAGTTGTCCAGGTCTTGGTACATTGGTTGATTTCCACAGTAAAGTCGAGTTGATTTACAGTCACGGTTGCACAAATATGGACATTAACAAACCTGACTTCACCCATTTTTGTAATGTGAACACTGCCCAATCTCTCAATGCCATCCATCCCGAAGAGCAGGTCGAATTCTAACAATTTGCTCTCCACAACCAGAATATTTATAGCGATAGGATCACCATTGACTATGCGGACATCCATGCTTGTGATTCCTCGACTTCTGAGGACCTTTTCTCAGCCATCAGCAGTCCATCTCTTGTTTTTTTTTATGGACAACAATTGGATATGTTAGTGAGTGAATGCAAACAACCTGTATCCATGAGGGTGGTACATAGGCCGTCAATGCATATGTCAATTACGGGAAGTGTCTCATGACTTGCAGAGAAGAGAGACTGGTACTGACATGCTCAGGTAGGAGAGGCATCACAATTGGTCACACCACGTTTACATCCTGGAGGGAGACGAGGCTGGTGCTGACACATTATCCCATGACCCATTTCTCAGGCAATCTAGTGGCTCCTGGCATTTATGGCAGTGGAAGCTCAAGTTGCTTGCACCTTCTGGAGGCAGTCCCTCACCAGATGGTTTGGGCCATTACATCTGTAGCACTTAATTCTCACAGAAGGGCCCACAGTTGAGAACATATTTACTTAGGGTAAGCCTACCACCAGTTCCTTTTCTTCCAACTCTTCCTTCATGGGTGCTTGTACCTGGGCCAGTAATTCCCCAAGCAGCAGCAAGTCCATCCTGGAGACTGAATATGTCATCATACAGAAACAGGGAGTCCATGGACAAATACACATGCCATTGTGCAGTCAGGCATCCCTCCGAACAGTACCGAACTGTTTGTATGCAGACAATGTGACTGCAGCAAAAGCATTGTATAGCATGTCCTTAATTCATGATGCATCTGCTCCACCTTCCTTGGTCAATTGCTGATACACTCCGAATGCCCCTCCAGGCAGTCAAATAGGAATGATGGTCTCAAGCTGCTTCACACCACAGAGATCGCATGCCAGTTCAACTTTCTGTCCCCATTCTACTATTGACCTACTACCATCAATTTCAGGAATCAATTTTATATCAAATTTGCCATCTGCCACATTTGCCGAAATAGCTTAATCAAAAATTGATATGCCAGTTCAATTACAAAATGAAATAAACAAATCACAAGTCCAAACTCAAAGATCCAGGGGTAGAAAGAAATGTCGAAATCATGAATTGCAGATCCAATGTCAAAAATCCCAATACTTGTAAATGGTTAGAAATCCAACACACAAGGCAACAGTCACTTGCAAGCCGACAGATGTAGATAGAAAGAAAAAAAAACTACTTCCTAATTCATGAACACCAACAACTTTTAACAACAGAACAATTTTTTCATTGGTCAACAGTTGTAGAGGACAAACTGTTGTAACCTAGGAAAGGTTACTGAATAGAATAACCAAATGAAGGTTGGTAATGAACGATAATACTTAGGACATGAACAACACATATAAGATTCGCCAGCAGCGTATAGTAGTAGCAGTCAACTGCTAGAAGTGAGTCAAGTGAATTCTACAATGAATCTCCAACTGCAGACCAACATACAGTATTTACTACTGTATTTATATGAATGGGGACATACCAATTATTGTCCATAGGTATGCTACAACACAAACAATATTAGCATATCCGAGATCTGCAGTTGCGACCGACTTGTTTCTATTTTGGTTATTTTGTCTTCAGAATATCGTACAGAACACGTGTGCCCTTTTTCTCAGTAAGTGACTTTCTCTTTTGACACATATTGACTTCTATTGAGGAGAAAAATAAATAGTAAATAAACTTTTCAGAATTCAGTTGGAGACGTTAGAAGTATAGACTTGAAGTAGACTTTGGAAGGAACCTGAAACCCAATCCTAAACAGAGAACAAGAGAAACCTCACTACTGTTCACACAGATAAAAATACAAAACATATGGTGTATCTGCTTTATGGTTGAGATATAGGTACTTGGGTCGGAGGTCACAATTGAAAGCCAGATAAAAAAAAAAAAAAAAACATGATTTTGAATTTTCTTTTATGCACAAGGTTCCTTCAGGACATAGTTAATCATGGTTCTCCACAACTTCCTATCCTTTGTAGCACTAAGCAATATTTGTCCCTTTACCACCCTTTTCAGTTCATATTCTCTCCAATTACACAAGATTGTTAGGTACATTATTCTATGTTTCCCTTTCTGTCTCTCTTGCCGTCAATAAGTTTTTTTTTAATCAATTCACCCCCAAGCAGGGTGATAAGCCACTAAGATGCAAGAGGTTACTAAGAATGAAAGAGAATGAGAAAACTTTAGTACGAGGTAGAACAGACTAAGGCTTTTTGGAAAGAAGGCAAGAAATAGCCGAGCAGTAGTAAAAAGGAATAAGATGAGATATCCCTAGATATAGACATTAGAACAAGAACAATCTTCTCCAGTAGTGTGAATAAAGGTCTCTGTTCAAAAATCCTCAAAGCTTATCCAAATTGACAGACATCTGAAAAAGGTCAGAGCACACAAAAACCAAAATGTTTTTATTGACCGATTTCATTTTTTTTTTTTACAGTTTATCAACCTTTTTGAGGTTATTTAAATCTGAAACATTTTTTGATTTTACAAATCTTTTTGGGAGATGATAATGATTTTCTGCTACAAGTCTATTTAACCCATAATGGGGAGGAGAAGAAGTAGATTCATACCTTTCCCAAGGGTATTTGTGTGTAAGTGAATATATAACAAACCTAATTGGAATTCAAACTGAACTCTCTAATTTCTTATTCCAAGCCATTAACTATTACACAGGCTGCATATCCAAGCTTACAGTATATGGTTTCCCTAATGGTTACCAGTCTAGGTTAAATGTTGCTTAACTTCGGTGATTGAACCTGGTATGATTGTAAGCCTCCAAATATTGTGATAAGATGAGAACAGGAGTCCAATTATAAATAATGTAAATAATGATAACTCCTCCTTCCTGAAATTCAGGTAGAAATACCTTGGCCAATGAATAAAAACTAAAGATGAAAGAGTATATCAGAAAAAAACAAGATCTAAAACTAAATGCTAATTTTGGGGTATAAATGTCAGCAAAAGGGATTTATCGATCATTAGTAGTGATTCAATCCTCATTGGGTGACTTGTAGCGTGTGTTAAAACTTTTAGGAAAACATAATAAAATTCAATAGTTTTGATTTCAAATTGATTATTTAAAAATTATCAATAATTTTACGAAAACTAGAAATGCCTGAAGTAAACAAGGAGCAGTAGATTATTTTTTTTTTTTTTTTTGCAGTTAAAGAATTCATGTTGTTCAAAATAAAATAAAATCCGCTGCACACACTTAAAAAAAAAAAAAAAAAAAATCAAAAAATAAAACATTAACAATAATAAATTTTAGCAAACTGGTGTTCCGTAGTTTTAGAAGCGACTTCAAATGGCGACTAGGACCGATTTTTGTTAATTCACCTGACGTGTTTTTTTCATAAGTTTCTCCTTAAGAAAATATGACAGCGAAGAATAATTCTATCTAAAGTATGAAAAAAATAAGTAAAGTAATAAAATGTAATTAAAAACTGTTTTTTTCTTTAGTATTTTACACTGAAAAATTAAACTTTTGTTTGCGTTTTTACTAAAAAGTCATATGATTTTTTGTTTATCTTTTTGTGTCATAAACAAAGCAGATATTTTGTAAGCAGTTTTATAATTATTTAACTAACAATAATGGATTTTATAAAATAAAAGACACAGGAGTTTCAGATTTTTATTTTTTTATTTTAATAATAATTGTAAATTAAAATTCTGGACACAAAATCGAGGTCCTGTCATTTCTTTTAAAAATCAAACTCCCACTTTTAAAAGACTTTTTTTCTTTCTATCCCGGTTTTGCTTTTGAGGTTTCTTTTTCAAATAGATTTTTTAGAGAAAATATATTCACCATAAAAATAATAAAAAATGATTCAAAAATATTTCTTTTCCAACAACAAAAGAGGAGTGTTCACAGCAGAAACTAAACCAAAAATATATAAAAATAAAATTCCTGAAGAAGTTGAATAAATTTTAAAAATAAACAAGAAACTTTTCAAATTGAATAATAAATTACTTGACTCTTAAACCATAATTAAAAATTAATAAATGGTTCAATTATCTTTTATTTTTCATTTAATCAACACAAAGAAAATTGCTAATGTTTGCTAACTTTTCTCAACAAATTTAAATAAAAATAAAATTATTGAAATATTTTAATTTTTTTAATATTTTTCTTTCAATATTTTTAAAAATTCATTAACAAAAAAAATTTAAATTTTTGTTTTATCTTTTCCTGCTTTTAAAAGTAATTTTTAAAAGTTGTTAAATATTTAAAAAATCAACTACAATTTTTAGTGTAATTAATTTTTTAAAAATATCTTGTTTTACACTCTTTTAAACACTTGACAAAAAGGTTGAATTGAAATTTAATTTAGATCAAATATCGAATTGTTTATTAGTAAAATTTGTTGTTTTTTGTTTTCATTTTGTTTTTGAAAAGAACTTTTAAAAAAATAAGTAAAATTTGAATCATTAAAAAAAATTTTTTTTTTTCTCTTCTAAAAACTAAAAAAATCAATAAATTTCACAAACTGAAAAAAAAAAAAAAATGGATAGGCAATAATTTTAGATTTTTACCAAAAAATAAATACAAAATAGAATTAATTAACAACACGTTCTTTGCTTTTTCCACCGGCCTGAACTCCAGTCATCTTCAGGTGACATGTAAGAAGACTAAAAAAGAGATTTATTTTTTTAATGATTGGAATGTGTGTAGAGCTTTTACTTTTGTTTTCTTTTTACTCTGACCCTCACCTAAAGTGAAAAATAAAGTATTTAACTAAGAGATACATTTTTACTTGTTATAACAGGATTTTTCTACAACTGAACAAATTTTTCATAAAAGATTATAAAACTAGAAAGAGTTTTCTATTCATGTTTTTTTTTTTTAAAAAAAAAAAAAAAAAGAAAAAAAGTTACTTTTTTTGAGTAATAAAATAAAATAAACAAGAATTATAGATTTTTCGGGCTTCCACTGTCCATTATTGAAACTTTTCATTTTAACAACTTATTTTTAATAAATAAAAAAGTAATGTTATCGGTCAATTTAGGAACGAAAAATGCGAAATTAATCATTTAGTATTGTTTTTTACGGCTTTTAAAATTAATAATAATGATTGATTTCAACTACGTACTTTATCGATATAAAACTACCGTTAGCGGATTAAAAAAAAAAAAAATTTTAAAAAAAAGGAAGTATGTGTTATTTTGACTTCTTACCCCTCCTCCACTGAGGCCACCAATTCCATCAAATTGCCGACCAGTGCCCTTAATGTCGTCTACCAGGTACACGTGGGGTTCGGCCACCCCAAAGACAAATAAAGTAGCCAGAAGAAATAAATTATTCATTGTTCGTAATCTTCAACAATTTTGAATACAGTCTTCTCGGCGAGTTTAACATGTGACTTTAATTTTTACGGACTATTTGCATAATGCACTATACTTCGACATAGGTCCAATGACCGCCTTCACAATCTATGGATGCTCAATCGGGCACAATATTATAATGGTACTTGGCTAATGCACGCAAAACACGTTACTCAAGGATTTATATTCACTTTTTAAAAAAAATTAAACATTGATATAAATTTAAAATATAAAAAATTTATTTTATATACATTTATGCAATTAAAAAAAACAAAAAACCTCTATCTGTTTGAATTGCCAACGCCATAAAATTAAAATATAGGTGAGTGGGGAGAGCGGTGTCAGATGTTTCCCGACCAGGGTACAGTGGACCCCATGAAAAAGTTTGCAATCATGGTGTCTATAGGCTCCCTTAGGTACAAGTTCCCAAACAGGTAGCCACGGACAAACAATGCTGAATTAAATCATTTTGGGGGGTATTTTTGAATGATAGGTATTCAGATGTAAAGATTATCACTCAAGAATTTTATACAGTCAGTACAAAATAAAAGTTCAATTAGAATTTTAGAATGAAACAAAACTGTATTTAAATACACACACACACACACACACACACACACACACACACACACACACACACACACACACACACACACACATATATATATATATATATATATATATATATATATATATATAACATTATATAACATTTTCTTCAGTAATACAATATTACTGATATATCTTTAATACCAAAATAGATATGTTTTTTTCAAAAATGAAAGAAAAAAAAATTACCCCCTATTTTTAAAAGTTTTTTTTTAAATCATTTCACCCCAAGCAAGACAATAAAGCCACTAGGATGCAAAGGGTTGTTGAGTAGTAGAGAATATGAGAAAAACTGCTATTAATGAGAGAAGACAATAAAAGAACATGAATTAAGAAAAGAGAAGATAACGATTGACATTGCATTTAAATTTTTGAGATCAAAGACAATAAAGCCACTAGGACACAAGAGGTTACTGAGTGTTAGAGAATATGAGAAAAAACTCCTATTAAGGAGAGAAGACAATAAAAGAACAAGAATTAATTGCATTTAAATTTTTGAAGATCAAAAGCAATAAAGCCAGTAAGACGCAAGGGGTTACTGAGTGTTAAAGAATATGAGAAAAACTACTATTAAGGAGAGAGGACAATAAAAGAACAAGAATTAAGAAAAGAGAAGATAATGATTGACACTACATTTAAATTTTTGAAGATCAAAGGCAATAAAGCCACTAGGATGCAAGAGGTTACTGAGTTAGAGAATATGAGAAAAATTACTATTAAGGAGAGAAGAACAAGAAAAATTACTATTAAGGAGAGAAGAACAAGAATTAAGAAGACAGAAGATAATGATTGACATTGCATTTTAATATTTGAACTGGAAAACAAGAAGCCGGAAGAGAGTTCCACAAGTGAGAAGTGTGATAGAAGAAATTGTTAGCATAGAACTTAGGGTCACATCTAATCATTTTATCTACAACACCAATTTAATACTGTGATTAAATTCATATAGTCTAGGTACTTTAGAGGAAAGTAATATTTATTTTGAATCATACAAAAATATGGCACAAAGCCCTAAAGGGAGGAAAGGAGAAAGCTAGTCTTTAATCTGTCCATTCTTAAACTTAGCCAGCCACGATTACTGACCCAAACATACCAAAGTATTACTTACACCAAAACAGCACATTCTTATTTACCATTCTTACTACAGCCACCATAATACCACAAAGTCTCTATGTAGTCTTAACTAGTTCCCATGTGTAAAATTTGTCTAAGGGTAGGGGAGAATGAAAATAACAATGTTAAAAAATGAAACCCCAATGAATGTTCATCAGAACAAGTATTTATAAAAAAGGCACAGGAAAGCTACGTTATGGCAGTGGGAAAAATGACTGGTCAAGACCAATAACATTGCAGAGTCTTTTTTGGATTTTATCAAGAATCTCTAAATGCATAGCAGAAGCACCAGACCAGATGTAACAGCAATATTCAAAGAAAGGATCACAGGAAATTATCTGATTTAAATGAATTACCTTTATAAGTCTACCATTTATTTTTACTGGGTGCTCCATACTTTCAGCCTCGTGCCATATCTAAGCTACACTTTGAAGATCACTATAGGTCTATAATTCATCCAGGCATTGAATATTGCTGTCACATCTGGTCTGGTGCTTCTGCTATGCATTTAGAGATTCTTGGTAAAATCCAAAGAAGAATCTGCAAAGTTATCAGTCCTGACCTGGCATCTCAGATTCAGCCACTTTTCCACCACTAAAATGATGTAGCTTCCCTGTGCTTTTTCTATAACTACTTTCAATTGTCTTTTAGTTGCTTGACTTTACAAATTTAAGCACATTACTAGATTGGCAGCTAGGTCTCATTTTACAGTTGAAATTGATACTTGCAACCATAGGTTCTATGCTAACAGTTTTTTCTCTCACACTTCTTGCTTGTGGAACTCTCGTCTGGTTTCTTGCATTCCAGTCAATTTTGATTTTCAAAAATTGAAATGAAATGTCAATTGTCATTTTCTGTCTCCTGGAATTTTGTTCTTTTATTGTCCTCACTCCTTAAAAATGATTTTTTTCACATTCTTTCAATCTCAGTAACTCCTTGTGTCTTAGTGGCTTTATTGCCTTGCTTTGAGTGAAATGATTAAAACTTAAAGAAAAAAATTATATATATATATATATATATATAGAGAGAGAGAGAGAGAGAGAGAGAGAGACTCTTCAGTAAATCGAATCAAGTTGTTTTCGTAATGTTGTTGTAGGCAGGGGCTTTTTTCAATATTTCCCAACTTATTGTTGGTGTGATGTTTTTGTCTTTTTGCTGCCATATGTATATAGAAAGTGTTGTGCTGTTCGAATATTTCCTGTTGTTGAATGAAAGGTTGTGATTGTTATTCCTCATCTTGAATGGACCTTCGGTGGCACCAATGTAGTGCATAGTGTTGTTGTTTGTACTTACCTTGGCCTTGTATATTGTGTTCGTAAGTTGGCAATTTCCCTGGAGTGGACATGTTGTTTTGTTTCTGCAGTTGCATATTGGATCCTTGGCTTCATTTTTGTAGGTTGTCATTTTTTTGTTGTGGCTTTTGATTATTTCTGTTATGTTTTTTTTTAAACCTGAAATGAACTTTTACGTTATTTTTGTTAAATATTTTTGATAATTTGTTTTCTTCAGTGAAGTGTTTTTCTATTAAGTTTAGGAATATTTTGCCTATATTCGTTTTAACAGTTTTGTTATATGGTGGATTAAACCAGATAATGTTTCTCTTTCTGTTTCTGCATTTTGGCTGTGGAGGTATATATTGTAAATATTACTCCCCCAGTATATTTAATACCTTAAAACAATATGATCAGATATAATTTCCATATGTAACCATGAGAATAAACACCTATTACCAGGCAGCTTTAATATAATAACAATAATAATTTTGTAATTAAAAATTAAAAATTATAGCAATCTTCAACTACCATAATTTTACACAGAATACCTCTTATCAGGATTTATACCAAAATAAATTAATACATATAACAAAATAAAATAAAAATAAAATAAAACACCAACAACCACTTTAACTACATTCATGGTTTTATCATTCTCCCACCACTGTTATTAATCATTTCTACCAATTTACAATTTCTATTAGCTAATTATATTATCATTGTCTCCAATCCCTTGAAACATTCCTATCACATCATATCATAGAGACCAGTTATTAAATTGAACTACCCTCCCACCCAGCACATTGAACATCACCATATAAATTATCCAATAAGGATTACAAATTTCTACCTGTTACATATACACAGTCACCAAAAACAAACAAATAACCAGCTTTAAATATAACAAATAAACCCCCATTTTTTTTTTTTTCAAAAATTTAAAAATAAATATAAATAATAATAATTTTTACCTATCATAATTTTACACAAACCCCACCACACGTACATGCAAGGAAATATTTTCAGCGGAAAAATACATAATATGACATGTATACATTCACGAGACATTAACGAGACATTTCCACCACACTTCCAATGTTTAAATTTCAACATTTCAACATACAAATGCATATGTATAGACATAACACCACCTGTATACATACATATGTCATATCCGAAACTCCCCAAATATGTTTATATATGTATGAGTCCCGACAGACGACCAAGTATGTATATGTGTCTACATACATCGATGTTTGCGTTAGTACGATGAATGACAAAACGACGAAGTTTCCCCCACCACTTCCACAATAACACCAATACATGCAATCTACATAAACCCAAATTTTTTAAAACATTAATCAGTTTGTCTGACGATCGCTAAAGCGTGAAACCCAGGGTCACAAACTCACATCTATCCAACCAAATATATATATATATATATATATTTCTATACAATATCAGTTCTCATCTTTTGTCTCAATGAATCCTGTTCCTTTATTGTCTTCTCTCCTTAATAATGATTTTTCTCACATTATTTCACTCTCAGTAACACCTTGTGTCTTAGTGGCTTTATTGCCTTGCTTTAAGTGAAATGATCTAAAGTGGCTTTAATCATTTACTTTAATTTATTTACAGAATAAAAATATATTCCTTTCTTATTGGTTAAAAAGTTAAAATAATAATTTTTAAACATAAACAAGAGCATTTTTATTATTTTCATACTTTTGGGCTTCCATATTTAATTAAACCTGAGGCATTTCTTTTTTTTGTTTTTATAAATGTGGCAGCTAAGGTCAGTGGGTGGAAACTAATATTCTCTGATCTATGAACTTGTTGACAGGTGGAATATACTTTGCTATGTTCAAAGGTGCTTTTCCCTATATTATAAATATACAGTAATATTTTTCAAAAATTCTGTTAATTTACCCTCAATTATACTAATTTTTTTAAAACTAATTATCTAGAATAGACATTTAAAAACTAATTATCTAGAATAGACATATAATTTTTAAGAAATTTTTAGTGTCTAAAATTTGCTCAGGTGTTATCATTTTTCAATTAAAAATGAAAATATGACCATAAAAATGTATTAAAAATATCTTAAAACATTATTGAAATAAGTAAAATTATTTTTTTTATAATCAGGCTATTATCTTTCAAATAGAACCAAAATTTTACTAAAAGGGAAACATTTAAATTATTTTAAATGTACATTATTTACATTATTCGAACTATTGTCCTCATCTTTGTCGCCATATTTATCACAACGTTTCGGCCGTTGTATGCTCCGGCCTTCTTCAGGTTGTTGGAATTTCGAACTGAACCCTTTATTTTGCTCACTGAGGTAGACTGTTCTAGTTCCACGTGCCATGTTTGATGGATGTCAGTTATCATGTTATCCACTTTGCCATGTGTCCTTGAAGACACATGGCACAGTGGATAAAGGCGTTGGTTAGATCCAGTGACAGGACCCTAAGAGTGTGAGTTCAATACCCGGTTAAGGCAGTGAAGAATTTTCAGAGGGAAATTAGCAGGAGATAACTGATAACTGACATCCATCAAACATGGCATGTGGAACTAGAACAGTCTACCCCAGTGAGCGAAATAAGGGGTTCAGTTCGAAATTCCAACCACCTGAAGAAGGCCAGAGCATACAACGGCTGAAACGTTGTGATAAATATGGCGACAAAGATGAGGACAATAGTCTGAATAATGTAAATAATGTACATAATAGCTCATCTCAGAAATATAGACAGACTATTTTAAATGTGCTTTCAAGCATTTTTTGCTCAAATTTTGGCAGTACCAAAATGTACTCATTCTAGATCAGTAATTTTAAATATTATTTGGAATAAAACTATAGAATTTTTATTCTACATCATTTCAAATAGCTGAAAATAACTTGTCCAATTTTGTGAAAAAATAAGTGGATCACAGAGCCTTGATATTTCTTTGACTCCTGATTGGTCAATTAATGCTAATATCATTTTTTTCCACTACAAACGCACGGTTAAAATTAATTTACCACCAAAAATCTGTCTATGTGTTTTGAGCCTATCACATGACATACAACATTATAAGTACCAAGTGACATTTTCAACTTTTTCTCTTTTGCTTTCTCTCACATACAAGATGTAACATTAGAGAGATAACGTTTGTCCCTTAAGGGCAAACACTAGGAAACACGCATATATACACACACACACACACTCACACATACGTACACACATCTACAACATCTATTCATTCTTTCAACTACAAGCAACGAAAACTTATTAAACTTCTAATAGAGAGATTTTCTTCGATAGTCAACAAGTCTACAACACTTTATCTAAGAACATTCTTTTCATTAAGACTGAACTTTATTTTATGAACTGAAATCTTTCTCTGGTGTTTAGATAAAAAATACTACAAAATTTAACTTCTTGGGTAAACTCAGTTAAACACATATTTTGAGTTTAAAGTTAATTAAACAACAGACTACAATATTTCAACCAAAATCTATGCCATTGTAATTCTTTTTACAATATATTGAAAATTGTTTGTTGACTAAACTATTGCCTTTGTCTTTTCTCAGTTTCGTGTTGTTTGCTAACACATTTGTAAAGTAAAAAATGTATGGATTGAATTGAGGCCATTCAATAAAATTACAAAACATCAAAAACATATCAAAATGAAGAACAGTCCCACATTTAACAGGATGATTGTCATATCCTGTCAACACTTCCACATTTAAAAAAAAAAAAAACAACCAGAAGAAAAAGCTTAACCAGCAATTGTTTTAAAACAGATTCAGGAAAGGCCTCAAAGCGTGAAATGTATCACTTTTACTCTGCAGCTCAAATGATTATGATCAAAGTATATTATCTGTTTTAGCCAACAGCTGGACCATGGCTCCAGCCAACAAGCAGAGATATTTTTTGCTTTATTTTTGTTGATGTACTTTCTTTAATGAAAATAAATTTGGCAATATTTATTTTTTTTACCTAAGCCTTTCTTTTGTTTGTTGTTGTCTTCCATCATTTAGTATCTGTTCGACAATTAAGATACCACCCACAATCACATTCATA
Organism: Acanthosepion pharaonis; assembly: GCA_903632075.3. Taxonomy (NCBI): domain Eukaryota; kingdom Metazoa; phylum Mollusca; class Cephalopoda; order Sepiida; family Sepiidae; genus Acanthosepion; species Acanthosepion pharaonis. The sequence goes on from CAHIKZ030004820.1 coordinate 913,409, forward strand.
GTGTACCCTACAAATTAGCTAAAGTAATCACAAAAATCCTAACTCTCTTTTTAAGCACCATCAACCAAACATGCATTAAACACTCTGATGACTTAATCCAGAGGATGTGAAGCATAAAGATAGAAAACAAAGTTATGGTTAGCTTAGACATCAAATTATTATTCACAAATATACCCATTAAAAAATGCCTCAACATATTAAAAACCACCTCAAAAAATCCAAAGAAAAATAACCTTTGTAGATAATGTCAGATTTAGGACAAATGAGATCCTGTGATAGTTAAGTTATGAGGCCTCTTACTTAAGCCCTAAATGAGGTAGGCCCAGCATGTCTACACAGGCATGGAAGGAAGAGACCACTACTTCAACCCTGGCCAATGAGGCTTTGTGCTTAAGCACACATAAGCACAATGGTAAATTCAGCACTATCTGTACTTAGTCCAGAAAAAGAAAAAAAATATGAAAATAGAATATACAAAAGAAAAAATAAAAAGAATTCAAATTAAAATAAGGCATTCCCTTCTCTTTTTCTCTCTCTTTCTCTCAATAATTCTCTTTCTATACTTCTTTCTCAGCTAATGAGAAAGTAACCATCAAAAATAAAAAAGAGGAAGAAGAAAAGACTAAACCCAGCAGAAGTTTGCTGGACCTGAGTCTAACCAATTGTGACTAAAAACTACCAAAAATCAGAAAGGCTCCATGCATAACTTCCACTATAAAAAAAAATGAAAAAGAAAGGAATGCTGGAAAATAAAATAATCTTGCCCAATCAAAAAATTAATGCAAAGAGACTTTTGATATTAGCTGAAACTAGATTCCTGCCAGTAGTCTAGGAGACTGATCAAAAGGATATAAGCTCACAGCTCACACCTGGACTAGGAAAAGGGAATGCAAGAGAAACTATGGAACAAGAGACATGACAGCCAGAGAAACCAGCCATGGTTAAGAGATCATTTGCTAAGGATATTTCTGCCCTTCTTCAGGCAGTAGATGGGCGCTAAACTATTTCAAAGATGACTACTACTACCAAGTTCTGACTTCTAAACTGTTGAATACCGAACCAAAACAGACATTTCTCCAGACTGCTATCAAGATCCTCCTTATAAAGAACATTTTGCTACATCGAATATCAAAGGAATCACTCCAATCAAAATCAAATAAATATATATTATTTATTTTATAACAGTTGATCCAGTCATTTTATTTCCAAAGTTCCAATAAAATAATTCCTAAGAATGTCTGGCAAATAACCACACCTCTACCTGTCCATAAAATTATACAATGTTGCAAACTAATCATCAACCACCATTTCTTCTCTTTCAATAAAAATTTCTATAAGCAAAAATGTGGCTTACCTTTGGGATCACCTGTGATGTCCTTTCCTGTCTTTTTCTATAATTTTTAAAGTCTAATCCATTTAAATGCATCATACCTAAAAACTCCCCTTACCTAAGATACATAGATGACGTTCTTTTATAATGTCTTCACAACATAAATCCACAAGACATAATAAAGAAACTTAATATTGTAGAACCTACCATCAAATTCACACATGAATTTGAAATATCCCCCCTCCACCCCCGACATCTTATTAATATGTAAGATTAACAAATTAGATTTTAGAGCTTACCACAAAACCCACAAGCAAAAACAATTTAATTAATTTCTATTCCCACCACAGTCAAAATTAAAATCAGGATTAGTCATAGGATTCTACCTCAGAACCCTTAGGATATGTAGCCCAGAATAGCTGGGTGAAGAAGAGAAATACATTGAAAAAACATTTACATGTCTACACACACACACACACATATATATATATAGTGTATAGTGTATTATTAAAACATATATTGTTAAATATAACAGACAATGTTCTAAACTGTATATTTGCTTTAATTTGAGGAGAAAATAAAGACAAAAATTGTCCAACATTTGGATATTTTTTTATTATGGTGTTTCTTGATCTAAGATTTCAACTCACATAACAGAATATCATCTTTGATGGTGAATATCTTTGTTTAAATGTCTATATAACCACTCTGAATATGGCACATATGATATTTATTTGCTGCCCCTATACACTATATATATATATATATATATATATATATATATATATCAAATATGTGATGCAGTTTAATTTATATTACAATGAATCATTCATACAAAAGGTAAATTAGCAAAGTTAATGAGATAAAATGGAAAATCCACTTCGCTAACTAAATTTTAAAAATGCATTAACCCACAAACCTCTCAAGGAATGTTATGATCCTTGTTTTTTAAGATTATAAACTGTATTAGGTCTTCCTTAAATATGCAAGTATTTTCAACAGGTATCTCCGGTCATCATCAGGCATGGAAACTATTTTCTTTTTGGTAAAATTCAGGTAGCATCTGAGATGAAAAAAAATATAATGCAAATCGAAATATGTTTTTTCGAATTCGCCATTTTATCTCATTAACTTTACTAATTTACTTTTTGTATGAATGATTCATTGTAATATAAATTAAACTGCATCACATATTTGATTTTATATATATATATATATAGTCGACTCTCTCGTCAAGTTGGACGTATGAGGGTCAAGCAAATCAGTTCCCAGGAAACCGACAGCCCAACAACGGCACATGAAATTTGATTATAGTGGTGAAGGTCTCGGGCAGGACCATCCACACTTTTTGAAGGGCGAATTCAGAGACCTGGTGCACTAAGTGCCACAAGGTCCCCAAACGACACTCCTCAGGTTTTGAATTCAGAATTGTCCTTCTCCTAGACAAGTTGCCATCCAAGGCTATAGAACCCAGTCTGTCCTGCTATTTACCGATAGATGGAGGGAGAAGAGTATTCACACCTTTCCCAAGAGTATTAGTGAATGTAATGGATTTGACTGGAATTCGAACTCGGCTCTGTGATTCCTCAATCCAAGCCGCTATCCATTACTCCACCGTTCCTCCTATATATATATATATATATATATATATATATATATATATATATATATATATATATATATATATATATATATAGTGTATAGGGGCAACAAATAAATATCATATGAATGATGCATTGTATATATATATATATATATATATATGAATAAGGTATACATACAGGCAGTAGCAAGTATTCATCAAGATTGATTAAAAAGAACCAACAAGGTTTGTTTGTTTAACTTTCAATTAAAGCCAACCACAGTCAAGATCTACAATCCAGTCAGTATCTTCATACAGTTTTGAATTCAGAGTTTTTCTTCTTCTAGATTGGTTGCAACCCAAGGCTATAGAACCCAGAAGAGAAGACATGGACTCATACCTTTCTCAAGGGTATTTGCACATAAATGAATCTAACAAACTCAACTGGAATTTAAACTTGACTCTCTGATTTCTCAATCCAAGCCACAAACCATTACTCCACTGAGCTTTCTTCTTTGATTTCAAGAAATTTTAAATACAATAAAAATTAAACTGATAGACCTTGTCAGTTCCTTTTAATCAAACTTATTTGTGTGTGTATATATATATATATATATATATATATATATATATATATATAAATACGTCCGTTTACTCCGACATCAGCATTCTAATCTTATACTTTATAATAATTTATACTTTGTAGCAATATATTGCACATTGATGATGAACTGTTTACTCCAATATCCAGTGTATGTTCTATGTGTGTAAGTTGCAGTGGGTAGAAGTCATACTTTTGTTACTCAGCTGCTGCTCTTATTATTAAGATGGATGGGCAACACTGATCTTCACTCATCCTTTAAATCTCCACACACCAACCCCTGTAAACCACTTCAGCAGGTGGGCTAAATTCACATGAAATTACCATCGCTGCATTCTTCAGTGCACTTCTTGTACCAGAGATATATAACACCATGATAATAAAACCTGAGGGGTTTTGTTCATTGTGTTTGTGGCAAATATTTGCACTAACTCCTTGGTTATCAGCACTTCCAATAAGTGTGGCTGGTTCGACACAAGCCTTCATCTTTCTAAATAAATCTTTTGTGTGATTAGTCTGCAGTTCAGTTCTGTGTTCTTTCTTTGCTATTCCACCTGAGCAACAAGTCCAATGGTGAGAGAATTAATGTGATGGGGACAGGCCCCAGTATTAAAAACCGTACTGAAAGACACTCATACGTCGAAAATGAGAGGAGAGTTCATTATATATATATATATATATATATATATATATATGTTTGTACATTATTTTCTGTTCATACATTATTTTTATGGATACAAATATTTAAGTAAATGCTCTGTTTATAATAAACAGTATTAACTACACTTACCGGTCTAAATGTTTGAGAAATTGTCATAGAAAATATGTGTCCTCTGACAGGAATCAAACCCGTATACTACACAGAACTGTCATATAGCCTGACATGTTATACCACTTTAGCTACAGAGGAACGTCTGGATAGCAAATGGTATAGCACTATCTTTTTTATAAAATTGTACAAAAAGATTTAAACATATAACAATACATTCTACTTAATTAGGACTTTAATTAAGTGGAATGATTTATAATTCTCACAGTGCACAATCACAAATTCCAAGACCTATCATGGTCATAGGAGCACCACATGTGTAGCATAGCCACAGTAGAAGTGGTGTTTCTTTGGGCAACATAGCATGATAGACCCCAACACTATCCAGGCCGGTTTGAATTCAGAGTTTCCTTCTCCTATACTGGTTGCCACCCAAGGCTATAAAACCTAATCTGTCCTGCTATTTGCCCATAGCTGGTGGGGAGAGAAAAAGAAGATTCATACCTTTCCCAAGGGTATTAGCATGAAAGTGAATGTAATGGATTCAACTAGAATTTGAACTCAGCTCTCTGATTCCTCAACACGAGCCACTATCCATTACTCCACCATGTCTTCTATAAAAGACCTCTTTTCATATATCCACTTAATTGGGACTTTCATTAAATAGGACAATTTATTATTCCCCTATATTGCCTTGTATCAAACATCTTTTCATATCTCCACTTAAGTGGGACTTTCAATTAATAGGACAATTTATTATTCCCTTATGTCTCCTTGTGTTAAACATCTTTGAATATCTTTACCTAATTAGGACTTTCATTAAATTGGACAATTTATTATTCCACTATGTCTCATTGTATTAAGCATATTTTCATATCTCCACTTAATTGGGATTTTCATTAAGTAGGACACATTTTTGCGGACTGGTTGCAAAAATTCTTTGTTTAAGTGTGAATTTTTTTTTATTGGATTTGAATTTTAGTTCCAAATGTAAAAAAACGTTCACGTAAACAATTGCCCTCTCTATTACAGCTGACTATCATTGCTGAGATTAAGCAAAAATTAAACAATAAAAATTTACAAAAAATACAAAGTACTGACAGAAATAGACAGGAAGCATGTTTTCTTTAATAAAACTTTGATCTCTACACAAGTTGATATTAATTTCACTGGTCAAAAAAAGCAAGTTGCCTATTCAAACATATGTACCCACTAAAAATAATGTTGATAATAATAAGAAATATATAAATATTTATATATCACAGAGGACACATCTTATGCTCAAATTTTCATACATGTGTATTACATATCAGTATAAGCTCAAATGTAGGATTCCATGAATGTTTTGTTCCAACACCTGCACCCAAACTCATGGTGAACATTCTCAAATGTAAAAGTGTCTTGGATAAGACATTAAACTACAACTATGTCCTGTGTATGACGTTAGACTACGTCCAACAGCAAGGCCTCTGATCAGGATGTTTTGAGGAGCGTGGAACCACCTCTTAATTGCTGGTGTTCCCAGGTCTACCTTGATCCAGGGTGGTAGCACATGTTAGGGTCCCAGCTATAGGCAAATAGTTAACTATTACCAGCAATACTTTTTTGAAAAAAATTATTTCTAGCAATACAATTTTGAAGGAAAAATATTACCAGAAACAGATTTTTGACAAAACAAAATATTACCAGCAATAAAAGTTATGGCAGAAATATTCTAAGCCTGGACAAATGGTAGACTTATAGTCATGTAGGATAGATTCTGGAGAGAAAAACTGTCCAACACAACACAGTGTAACAAATTTCTTAGATGCTGACCAAGCAATGGATTCAATATAATAATTTAGATCACTATTTTCAGTAACTACTTGTTTTCACTACCAATAAAGTATGGTGAACAACATTTATTTTCTAATTTCTCAGGATCCAAGCAATTCAGATGAAGCATTAATCACCTCTTTCTTTGAGGGTTTGGAGTCCTGGTTTTGTTCAATCTTATTGAATTCCATCGAGTTAAATTTGGGTTTGATTCTCCTTGGAACTGTTCTTGATTTCATTTATTATTTTAAAACACAATTTTTAACCCATTTTGTTTTTAATTTTCTTCTCAACTAATCAACCCATTTTCTTGAGAATTTCAACAATTATCATCCAGTTAGTAGTCTCACCAAATCATCATCCTATAATTTCATGCATTTAAATGTTTAAACAGAGTCAATGCCCTGTTACAGGGTGAAATGATAAAAAAAATGGTATAACAAATTAAGCTAGAAAGAAGAGAAGAATATATATGATTGGGTAGACAAAGGGATCCATTGTCAACTGTGCAAATGACTGCATTTTGACTATATGGAGCAATTGTAATAGAAGAGGGCTATGGTAGAAAGATTTATTCTCCCATTTTAATTTCTCTCATTATAGGCATTATTTTATTCATGATATAATAACACCATATCTCACAGATGGAATGGAATGACTGAAAGGAAAACAAAATGACAAACATGCTTTATTCTCAGAGAGACTTTTATATGACTAAGACATACACAAAAGTATATATCCCATGCCAAGAATAATATAGCACATATATCTACACAGCAAAGCAGAGTCTAAGGAGAAACAAAAACAAAGGGTTTTACATATAATATGGAGATATTCCTGTGTCTGGAGAAGCCATGTTTAGTACTCCAGATTCAAGCAGGTAGGATTCATCTATGTTCCAGGCAAAGACATATTCCATGAATGGGAAACAGTGAATCTTGAGTTTTCCCAAATTGAGGACTGAAAGCTGGAGTTTCATTCTGTATCTAAGAAAGATACATTTCCAAAGGGAAATGGCACCATGGACTTGTAAGCTGCTGGGGAAGCAGATTTAGTCTCTGCTTTGGACATGGGGTGGGGTGGGGGGGCTGAAGAAAGCAATCTTTCAGTTTGGCTACAATAAAACAAACTGAATTTGATTGTTGCTATTGTCACTGTATGGAGTCATATCACTAAGTGGTCTGTCATGTGACCCATGTGACTTATCTCCACCAAAGGGAGATAAGTGCCTTCTGTATCCCTACACGATATATGGAGCAGAATTTGACCTGCAAAATGAAATGATCAAAATCCTCTGGGGCCTTAAATGAAGGTCAGAAGACTGGATCTGGTAGTTATAAACAAGAAAACAAAAACATGTCAAATGGAGAATTTTGCAGGTTTGCAGAATTCAAAGTAAATCTGAAGGAAAGTGAAAAAATGCCAAGTTTCTGATACTGCTGAGTAGGTGGCTAGCTACTTGGGATGGAAGCCACAATAACAATGCCTATCAGGTTGAGTCTATGGCCCCAAGCTCCTGTATTGAGTGTGAAATAATAACTCCCTTCACCCATACCCTTCAAATTCAGATGTTGAAGAAGAAAAGAAATTTGCAAGTCTATGTGAGATTTTTGCCTTTTACAGAAATTAACCAGTGAGCCAAGAAAAATGAGGAAAGAAATTTGCAAGCCTATGTGAAATTCTTTCTGAACCAATGAAAACCTTGCCATCACAGAAATTACCCAGTTAGCCAAAAAGTAGGAAAAGAAAGTAGTGACCATACATGAAATTCTTTTTGATATAAAATTAGGAGAAAAATAAATCTAATTAGAGAAGATTGTCTAAAGTCATGTGAAAGGTTTCGTTAACCAGCATGACCAGCAGTTGAAGTACTTGCCAGTGTAACATTACTCCATAATTATATTATTATTATTTTTGTGATGTCAATGAACACTCGTTGCTACTTTTGTGATGTCAACAAATATTCATTGTCACTTTCGTAATGCTTATTGTAGTAGAGACGTTGTGATTGCAGATACAACTATAGTATGCAGTTGAACAATACTGGTGTCAGACACCTTCCAATAGCTCTTGCACTAATAGTACTTGCTCAATAATACTCGCTCGAAAGTAACCACCGAATAGAGAACTAGTATAGTAAATAGAGTAGGGAACAGCGGTCCGTATAGTAATAGAGGATAGAGTAGAAATGGTGATCTGTATAGTAGTAGAGGATAGAGTAGAAATGGTGACCTGTATAGTAATAGAGGATAGAGTAGAAATGGTGATCCGTATAGTAATAGAGGATAGAGTAGAAATGGTGACCTGTATAGTAATAGAGGATAGAGTAGAAATGGTGATCCGTATAGTAATAGAGGATAGAGTAGAAATGGTGATCCGTATAGTAATAGAGGATAGAGTAGAAATGGTGATCCGTGATAGTAATAGAGGATAGAGTAGAAAATGGTGACCTGTATAGTAATAGAGGATAGAGTAGAAATGGTGATCCGTGATAGTAATAGAGGATAGAGTAGAAATGGTGACCTGTATAGTAATAGAGGATAGAGTAGAAATGGTGATCCGTATAGTAATAGAGGATAGAGTAGAAATGGTGATCCATTATAGTAATAGAGGATAGAGTAGAAATGGTGATCCGATATAGTAATAGAGGATAGAGTAGAAATGGTGACCTGTATAGTAATAGAGGATAGAGTAGAAATGGTGACCTGTATAGTAATAGAGGATAGAGTAGAAATGGTGATCCGTATAGTAATAGAGGATAGAGTAGAAATGGTGATCCGTATAGTAATAGAGGATAGAGTAGAAATGGTGACCTGTATAGTAATAGAGGATAGAGTAGAAATGGTGATCCATGATAGTAATAGAGGATAGAGTAGAAATGGTGATCCGTATAGTAATAGAGGATAGAGTAGAAATGGTGACCTGTATAGTAATAGAGGATAGAGTAGAAATGGTGATCCGTATAGTAATAGAGGATAGAGTAGAAATGGTGATCCGTATAGTAATAGAGGATAGAGTAGAAATGGTGATCCGTATAGTAATAGAGGATAGAGTAGAAATGGTGACCTGTATAGTAATAGAGGATAGAGTAGAAATGGTGATCCGTATAGTAATAGAGGATAGAGTAGAAATGGTGATCCATTATAGTAATAGAGGATAGAGTAGAAATGGTGATCCGTATAGTAATAGAGGATAGAGTAGAAATGGTGACCTGTATAGTAATAGAGGATAGAGTAGAAATGGTGATCCGTATAGTAATAGAGGATAGAGTAGAAATGGTGACCTGTATAGTAATAGAGGATAGAGTAGAAATGGTGATCCGTATAGTAATAGAGGATAGAGTAGAAATGGTGATCCGTATAGTAATAGAGGATAGAGTAGAAATGGTGATCTGTATAGTAGTCGAGGATAAATTAGAAACGGAGATCATTTAGATGTCATGCAACTTCCTACTTATGCATTTCCTCTATCATCACATGGTCTACTTAATTCAAGAATGAGATCACCTTTGTTTGCTCACTGGCAATCAATGTTCAAACTCAAGTGTCAGCAGCAACACTTTATTCCTATATAACAATTATATATAACCAGCATGCAACACTCCAAAGAATTTTCTCTACTTAATCCAAGAAAGCTAAGTATTTCAAACTCTCTTCATCTATTTTTGAATGTATGCAAACCATGTATTCCTTCAGTGAGCAACAAACTCTCTTACCTTTTGTCTTAAATATTTTTGAATATTATTCTGTACCAGATCATTTTAATCTGTTGTATGAACATTTCCTCTTCATGACAATACATTAAAACTATGAACTTTAAGAATTCTGATTTATTTTCCTGAAACAAGCTACTGACACTACTTCAAGCATGTAAATTCATGAATAAATTCTTTATCTTGTTTTGTTAAATTTACCGGTGTTTCTTTGTCATTAACATCCTTCATTAATCTTCTTGGTGTGGATAAATCACCTAATCATTTTCTCCAGAGCCCCACACCACTATACTCTACAGTTGTACAGGACTTGAAAGAAAAAGAGAATGAGAGGGAGAGAAGGAAGAGAGAGTACATGTTGCCCTCTCACTCTATAATAATGTTGTAGCATACCTACGGACGATAATTGGTATGTCCCCATTCACATAAATACAGTAGTAAATACTGTATGTTGGTCTGCAGTTGGATATTCATTGTGGAATTCACTTCTTTTACACGCTTCAGGCAAATCGTTTATGTGTTGTTCTTGTCCTAAGTATTATTGTGCATTACTAATCTACGTTTGATTATTCTGTTCAGTAACCTTCTCTAGATTACAACAAATAGTAATAACAATAAGTAAGATGACTATATTTTTATTTATTTTTAATTATTTCACTTCAAGCAAGGTAATAAAACCACTAAGACACGAGAGGTTACTGGGAGTGAAAAAGAACAAGAAAAAATTAATAAAGAGAAAGGATAACAAAGGAACAGGGTTCAGAAAGACAGAAGAAGGCAATTGACATTGCATTTAAACTTTTGAAGATTGTGGGTGACAGGGAATCAATAAACAAGAAGAGAATTTCAAAGTCAAGCAGTCTGAGAAAGAAATTATTAGAATAGAACTTATGGTTTTATCTAACATTCAACAGTATAATGATGAAACCTAGTAATCAATTTAGTAGTATACTTAAATTTATGTGATTGAAGTACCAATTGATTATCTGTTTGATTATCTATTTGGAATCATATCTGTTAGTTCTAATCTAATAAGGAATGTATATTTATTTTGTTTTAAATACAAAATTATGGCACAGGGCCAAAGAGGAATTGGGGAAAAGGCTGGTCTTCACTGACTATCCTAGTCCTAGTTAATCACAATCACAACCCATTCATTCAATACAATATACTCATTCACCACAAGAACTTATCCATCTCCTCCCAATCCAACTTCTACCACAATACTACATATACACCAGGGACCTACAAAACACCCCATGACATAAAAATTCAATACATGTTCAAAATGATTTTTTTTTTTTTTTTTTTTACAAAAATCTATAAAAATTTTCATGATTCATGCAATGACAGGGGAAAAAATGAAACTAAAAACAAAACTAAAGAATGAATCTAATAGAGAATAACTTCAAAACAATTTGCCCTCCCCCAATTTATAGACAGAAGCACAAAAATGCATGTTCGGATTTCTTCCAAGCCAATAAAATAGGCCAGTTTTTAATTTCATCCATTAAAACATGGCACGTGGAATTAGAACAGTCTACCCCAGTGAGCAAAATAAAGGGTTCAGTTCGACATTCCAGCCGAAACGTTGTAATAAATATGGCGACAAAGATGAGGACAATAGTCTGAATAATGTATATAGTGTACATAATACCTCATCTCAGAAATATAGATAGAAAGATTATGTCGACCACCCATACAAATATCTTTACGAATATATACAAGGAAAATACCATGACACCTAAGATTAGTGACAGGCAAGTTTATTTTTCTTTCTGCAACATTCATTTAAAATTTTTATAGCTGACATTATTTTGAAATTTTGGCACAAGTGAGACAAACTGGATTTCAATTTATGGGAAAATGGAAATAATTAAATTTGGGCATTGTCAATTTCTGTCACCTGTATAGGCAGAGAAAGTCATCAATCATTTTTATCAGGAAAGATTTATCTATATGGCCAGCATGCTTTCATTGGAGAGTATTTTTTCCCCATATATCAAGCAGACATCAGGCCTAATTTTCTCAGCTTTATAATTCTTTCAACTCTCTAAGAGTAAACATCTTGAGTGACATGTTCAACTTTTGTGAGCTCGGATAAAAATTAGTAAAAACTTTAATTCAGTCAAAGGGACATAACACCAACAAAAATAGTAATTTGCTTGTACATCATTATACAAATATAAATCTCGTTGTTGTTATAAAACCGTTTTGTGTTCCTTTTTGTTGTTTCTCTTGTTGCTTTTGCGTTTGCTTAGACATTCTTAAAAAAGTAAAAAATGTACAGGTTGACTTAAGCCGTCAATACTGTTACATATTTACCTTTGACTCTCCACTGAGTCAGGATGTGACACAAGGTCAATTTGTTTCAATTTGGGGAACCTGAGTGTCTCCACTCTGGCCACTGGTCAATTTCTGGTCTTAATTAGTCATAGATTGTCTTAGCTAATCATAGCCAGTCAAAAATCACACTGCAGGACAGAAATGAGAATTGTGCCCAAGCAGCAGGTGTAAGGTGGGCACAGCACAGAACAGATACTACAACAGCAACTCTTCTGCACCAGGTGGATGTCAGCACCCCCAACTGCAGGTGACGCTAATCCATAAACAATAGTGTGGTTGAATTTCATAGTTGTGTTGTCATATCCTGCTAAGGCAACAGAAAACAACTTTGAGTGAAATTAACAATAAGGATACAGCAATTGAAAGGTCTTAAAAAAGAATGGAGTGGAAATGAAAGTACAGTGTAACCCCGATATAAGAGACCCGGATATAAGAGAAACCCGGATATAAGAGAGATTTTCTCTGGTCCCAAATTGTTCCTAAAACAAAATAGACCAAACCCGGATATAAGAGAAACCCGGATATAAGAGACTTCTTCGGTCCTGACAACTCTCTTATATCCGGGTTACACTGTAATATTAATATTGCAGAGGGCTAAAGATTAATAAAGACATATTCACCCTCATCGTTTCCCCATATTTTTTTTTAACTCTTCAAAGAAATTTCTCTAATATTTACTTATTGAAATACTGATTTCAAAAAGTGGGTAGGGCTGAGAACTTTTCAGAGACTCTTCGTGTGTGTGCAATATGACCTGATGACGCGCTTCACCATATTTTGCAAAATAAAAGATTAAAATTTCTCAAAATCTGATTTTTGTTCATTTCAGTTTTATTTCGTACGATCATTTTCAATTAAAAACGTAAAAATTTCATATTTAAAAGAAGCAGGAGGGGAAAAAAAACTTAATTAAAGTTTATTTGAAGTTTTGCAGCATTTTTTATTTCGTTATTTTTTTAACTTTTAAAACTTAAAAAGCAATAACGCACTTCAAATTTGTGCAAAATAACTAGTTATTTAAAAAAGAGATAACAAAAATATAACAAAAGATTAAAATTTAAAATTGATGTTCAGTTCAAGAGTTCCGACTTTAATTTTTCTTTCAAATTTTTAAAATGTAAATTTAGACAGAAACTTGAATTTCTCAGCACTCTGCTTGCAGCTTGCATAAGATTTCCATATTGAAAAATAAAATCTTGAAAAACTTATTTTTTTTGCAAAGGTAGTCATTTCCAGAGAGAAAAACTGTATTGCAAATATTTGTGACCTCTATTTCTTAAATTTATCAAACAAGGATGTCATACATTTTTTTATAAGGTACGCTTTTTAAAGCGTATATTTTATTTAAACTGAAAAAAAAAAAACAAAGCCTTTTTTAGGTAAGGTTTTAAGAACAAAAACTAAAAAGGTTTATTTTAAAACTTTACTTAAAATTTTTAATGGTTCATTCATTATCATTGATGGTATTTTAGTAAGAAGTTAAATTCGAAGAAAAAAATGAACTTTCTCCTAATATGGTTACTAATAAAATTGAGAAAAATGAACATAAGCTTATGATTTTTCTTCACGTCATTAAAAATATTTCTGGTTTTTTTCTGAATAAATTTCAAATAATTTTTTAAATTTTCTTTCCCAGAGTTTTGAAACACTTAAAAAAAACATATTGAAATATTTTAAAACTAAAACAAGATTTATTTTAATTTCATTACTGTGTAGTGTAGTATATTTTAAGTTAACTCATTATATAGAAAAAAAATAGTTTTAATTCATTCTTTGTTTCTGAATTTGATGTTCCTTGACAAACGATAACTTCATTTTCTGTTGTTGTTGTTGTTATTGCTGTTTGTCAAGACATTTTTCAAAAACGGAAGTGACCTCGTATTCTTGTTTCTAGGTCAAATAAGAAACGGGAGGGAAAATTTGAATTTCATCTCATAAATTTTATTTTTTTATCCTTTTTTTCTTGTTGCTTGTCCTCTTTTTTTTTTTTGGCTTGAGAGTAATAATATGTCTCCTTTTAATTTGATTTAAAAAAAATTGTTCTGTCATTTATTGCCGGAAAGTAACGAATAATATCGATAACATTTCAAGCATGATGAAATTAGATTTTCAAAGGGAGGGAAACTCCCCCTTGAATATTGGGAAAAGGATAGAAGTATTTTTTCTCCCCGGTCTTAGATTATATTTTTATCTTTGATAACTCTTTGTTTGGCTTATTCATAAATAAATATTTTCTATAAAGGTATTTAATTTATGTATTACGAAAGGAAATTTAATATGCTTTCTAGGTTGCATATAAAAAAAAATGTTTGAATACCCACCCCTATTTTAAAAATAAAAAAATCTAACTAAAAAAAAAAATAAAACAGTGTAGCATATTTAGGACAAATATTTTTTTGACTCAACCCCTTTTGTATGTTTACGAAATAAAATATAGTTTAAAAATGGTTGAGAAAAAAAAAGAAATTTGACTTTGGTTAGTTTAAGTTTTATTATAATTAAAAAAAATTAAAACATTATTTATTTACTTTAACTTTTTACTCGACTTAAGTGAAATTCGTCTAGAAGTCGAATACAAATAAATTCTGCGAAAAAGAGAAGAGACATTATGACAAAATTCAGAAATAATAAGCCGACTGAAAACCAGTCAACGAGTGTCACCGACATGGCACCTTATGTCGTCGAAATGCGTCTTTAACTTAAAGAAAGGCTAAAAGCTATACCTTGCGAATGCAATATAATTCTATTTCAAAACTCAAAATAATCTTTTTTAAACCAAAATAAATCCCTACTTTTGGAGTTTGTTTTTCTTCTAATTAAAAAAAAAAATCAACAACTTTATTTTCATAATTAGAAAAAATAATTAACATCAGTGTTTGATGGTGATCAATTCATCAAAGCTAAAAATAAAATAAAAAAAACGATTTAAATTTCATGATATGTTAAAAAAATCAATGGAAAGTGAAAAATTATTTTATTTTTACTATAAAAAAAATCATATTTATAAATAATTTATGTGTAGTTTTTTGGGTCTTTTTTTTTTTTTTTGTAAATTATTATTTTAATTTAATATGAATTATTTTATTTTATTTTAATTTAATATAAATTAATTTCATATTGACAGACACAAAAAAATAATAATGGTGACGACGGGTATAATGATGAGGATGATGATAGCAGAACAACCAACTCCCCACCCCGCCCCTCAACACACCTTTTACTGAAACTAAAACCTAAACAACAGAATAACTTTTATCTCTTTGCAATCAATATTTTCCAATCATTGCTCCCATTAAATTTTCAAAATAAATCAGATTTTATTTTTCATTTGTTTCCACCAAAATGTTGGTGGACGACCGATAGTTAGGACTAGGAGCTATGACAAAGAGACAAATGTTGTTAAGAGCTACAGGAGATAGGAAGTTGTGGAGAGCCGTGATCAGCCACGTCCTGCCAGGACACAGCATAAAGAAGATATGTCATATGCAGAAAAAGTCTGTATATCTCATTTCAGACAATAAGTATTAGTAAAAATAAGTATTAGTAAAAATAAAATGCTACAAAAAATTGTGTAGTTAAGAAGTTAAGATCAAAACAAAAATTTATTAAAATAAGATAAATTAATATACATATGTAAATAGTTAGATAAATAAAAATATACCTGTAAAAAGACAATATGAATAAAAACAAAAGGAAAAAAATATTTTTTAACAAATAACATAAGCATTTTGTCAGGTGATAGACTTACTTTATTATTTGCCTTAATAAAGTCCATAAGAGGACGAAATGCTTCATTAAAAGAAAGTTTTTTTTCCTTTTGTTTTTATATTTTACATTTATATTTATAAAGAATTAACAGATTTATTCTTAATCAGACATTTTAATTACCATCTATATTCAAATATAGTGTAAGTTTTTATGATCAGTTTTTTTTACACAAAATATAAGGTATCACACTATACACAGGTAATTTGTTTTTAAGAGGTTAAAAGTCATGCGTTTTCAATGACTGGTTGCACTATACACACTAATTCTTTTCTGAAGGGGTTAAAATTCATGCAGAAAATTCAGAGGTTTCTCTATACATGAAGTCAGCTTAAAGACAAGTATATATAGTACTACAAATGTTATTATACAATACATGTATTTGAAATAAATATGGAGTATCTATTTCGAATACGAGTATCCATTACAATAAAGCTTGAAGTAATAATATATGTATATATAATTCCTGGTATGAGATAATCATGTTAAAAGTATAGTACAGTATTAGGAATAGTTAACACTTTGTAGTGAGCCCCAATAAAAATATGTCCTGGGTAAGACGTTAAACTACATTCGCATCCTGGGTAAGACGTTAATCTACATCTGCGTCCTGGGTAAGACGCTAAACTATGTCCAGCAGCAAGGCCTCTGATCAGCAGATTTTGAGGAGCATGGAACCACCTCTTAATTGCTGGTGTTCCCAGGTCCACCCTGACCTGGGGTGGTAGCAGCTGTTAGGGTCCCACCTATGGGCAAATAGTTAACTATTACCAGCAATACTTTTTTGAAAAAATTATTACCAATTTTGAATGAAATATATTACCAGAAACAGATTTTTGACAAAACAAAATATTACCAGCAATAAAAATTTTTGTCAGCATTAAATAACCCATTGAGGTTGATATGCCATAAAACAAAATAAACCAAATCAATCTAAAACAAAGAATACATAATCTATTCACACGAATCTATCCTAAAAATGTTGTCGGCATTAAATAATCTATTGAGGTTGATATGCCGTAAAACAAAATAAACCAAACCAATCTAAACCAAAGAATACATATTCTATTCATATGAATCTATCCTAAAAATGTTGTCGGCATTAAATAACCCATTGAGGTTGATATGCCGTTAAACAAAATAAAACCAAACCAAACCCAATAAAAATAAAAACAAAATATAAAAATAAAATATATAAACAAAATTAAAAAGAATCCAAATTATGGCATTTGTACTCTCCTTTAAAACCCTTATCTCTTTCTTTCTCTCTCACTCTAAACTTCTCTTTCTCTACTTCTCTCTTAACCTACAAGAAGGCAAACCTCAAATAAAAAAGATGAAGAAGAAGAAGAAAAGACTGAAAAAACACCAGAATTTACAGGAGTAGAGCTTACTTATTTGTAACTCAAAAATACCAAAAATCTGGGAGGCTGCATGCATAACTTCTGTTATAAAAAATGCAAAAGAAAAGAATGCTGGAAAATGAAATAATTTGGCCAATCAAAAAATTTGATACAAAGAGACTTTTTGATGTTGGCTGAAACAAAAGTTCCTGCCACAAACTCCGAGCCTATTCAAAAGGACATATACTGACACCTTTGGGCTAGTGACAGAAGGATGCCAGAAAATGACAGAACAATAAAAACCAGCCATGCATGACATGTAAAGAAGCAAGTTAAGAGGTCATCTTCTACTAACATTTCTGCCCTGATAAGGGCCAAAGAAAAATGTAGCAGACTGATATCAACCTAATTTCTGAGATTACTACTATCCCTACCATAGTCTTACTTCAAAATACTGAAACAGTCATTTCTCTAGACTGCAATCAATATCCACCTTATTAACAAACATCTTGCTACACTAAATACCAAAGGACTCACTCATCAGTAAAGAAAATAAATAAAAATATATTATTTATTTGAAACCCTTGAATCAGTTTGTTGTTATGCCATATGTTTCCAATAAAATAATTATCCTACGACCAATCCATACTGGTGACCTTCTGATGTGAACTCACTTGCTACAGATCCTTCTCTTCTTTATAAATTTTCATTTTGAAATAATGCATTATCTCATGTAATAATCTGAAATCAATTTGAAAAAATACAGATAATTAAAGATAATTAAATACAGATAATTAGATATAATTAAAAAGCCTCTATGATATGTATGTGTGAAATATATGTATACACAGGTATATTTCAATGGTTATATATATTAGTCAGAATCTGCTTGTATCTAAATATCAGGATCGTCATCCTCTCTCCCTATTTTGTTTCTTCCCCCGGGTGGCATTGTGAAAGCCCAGCCTACTCCTGGATATTTGTGAGCAGGAGTCACAGAGAAGTGGTGGGTGGTGGATGTGTTTGGCTGAGTTGAAAGTCTCAGTCCCCAACCCTGGTTGGTACTACACCAGGAAGGCTGATTCCAGGTCTCAGGGTCGATGTTGGCCCATGTCAGGGATGACTTCAACTGATCCCTGAAGCGTCATTTTGGCAAAGTTGTGGCAAATACTCAAAATAGTATGATACATGGGAGTCAAGTCGGATGGATTTTGGACTCATGATCCGCCCAGGGGAGACAATATTGGAGGCTGGTAGCCTTGATACTGAGGAGAGATGTATGTATGATCAAGTATGCAAAAAAATAAAAAGGGCTCTAATATATGTATATGTTTATGTGTGTGTATGTACACACACACATATATATATATATATATATATATATATATATATATATGTGTGTGTGTGTGTATGTATGTATGTATGTATGTATAACAAAATATATATGTATGTATATATATGTACAAAAAAACCCTGTTTTAAAATTCTATAATACCAAAAGGCTTTAATACAGATATAAATAAAACAAACAAACACACACGTGAACACACAATCGCTAAGTCATTAGGAGGTGATAAGCAAGGGTAATTAATTTGATTTATAATATCCACTTATTCTCAGAGATCCCAAGGCATTTTCCCCCCACATACAGTTTTGTCTTTCTTTCATTTTAAACTAAGGAAGCCAAAAGAAGCATCTGCTTCTCCAGTGAAATGCATCTTTAATAAAATTTTCAACTTTGTCTAATTGTCTTCAGATAATTAAAGATAAAAATATTTTAGTGAATTATAAATTCTTTATTTTTACTATTGAATAAAATTAATCAAAGAATAAAATTATTAAGGCGACTTCAATAATTTTAAAAGAACACCAGTGCAATGTCCAATTAGTAAAATGTAATCAAACACACAAAAGTAAAAATACCAGCATTTCTTTCTTCTTTTTCTTCATATCTCATTCTCTGATGAAGCTTTAATAAAAGGGAAACATGTTAGATTGATAAACATTTCCTATTCATCATTCTGCCAAATTCCAATCCATATTCGGTCTATATTTGATCGCAACTCATTGTAAACAGTGATTATCATCTTAAATATCAATTCTTATTGAATCTTTTTCTGTAAAATTAAACACACATACATACACACATTTTGAGTGTATATATATATGTGTGTGTATGTGTGCTCTTATGTGTTTACCGTCCTGGGTATGACAATAAACTACATCCGCGTCCTGGGTAAGATGATAAACTACATCCAACAGCAAGGCCTCTGATCAGGAGGTTTTGAGGAGTGTGGAACCACCTCTTAATTGCTGGCATTCCCAGGTCCACCCTGACCCGGGGTGGTAGCACCTGTTAGGGTCCCAGCTATGGGCAAATAGTTGACACCCAAACTTGTGTAAAAATAGGTTTTAATACCAGAAATACTTTGTAATAAAAAAAAATATTACCAGCAATAATTTTTGAAGGAAAAATTATCATCAACAATAATTAAAACAAAAAAGTACTAGCAATAAAAACAGCTATACTTTCTTTGAAAAAAATATTACCAGCTATAGATTGTCTTCAAAGAAAAATATTTCCAGAAATAGATTTTTGAAGAAAAACATATTACCAGCAATAAAATTTTGTCGGCATTAAATAACCCATTGAGGTGTTGATATGCCGTAAAACAAACCAAACCAAATCAAACCAAATCTTATGTGTTTAATGGTATTTAATGTGTCATTAAGTGTTCTGACCTCAACCAAAAGTATATATAACTTGCATGATTCACTGAGGAGGCCTGTGCCTTTTAAGTTCAAATAGCACAGGGGATAGAGACAGAACCATTATCGGCAAATCCCTTGGAAGAAGCAATAGAGTTTACAAGGAAGCAGATAACAGAAAAGGAAGGAAGTCTAAGCTAAGGCATCTGCATGAATGACTTTAACCTTAGCAGGAATCCTATAAACGAGGGAAAACGATGCAGGTCTTAGAGCTGTTCTCTCTGACTGTTACAGATTCATGCATTGTCCAATGCTTCTAGGTAGTTCTTTTATTAATTGCATGCTGACAATATTCCTTTTTTGAAACACAGTGACAGCATTCAATCAATACGGTGATGTTCCTTGATATCATGTTAAACTGCACTGATAAAAATCGAGAAATAAACATCTATCAAATATCTAATACAAATAATCTCAGAAAATTTTTCTCCCCACATGACAACAAAATAAAACACAGAAGAATTACATGTTTCAAATAAATAGAATTTGTAACCCTTAATATTTGAATAATAAAGAGAAATACAGTGAAAATACTATTAAGTGCCTCAATATCCTAAGTGTTTCATAAGTGTAATTATTCCATGAGTGTAATTATTCATATATAAGTGTAATTATTCATAAGAGTAATTATTTCATACATAAGTGTAATTATTTCATATATAAGTAATTATTTC
The DNA here is from genome assembly GCA_903632075.3 of Acanthosepion pharaonis. Classification (NCBI taxonomy): domain Eukaryota; kingdom Metazoa; phylum Mollusca; class Cephalopoda; order Sepiida; family Sepiidae; genus Acanthosepion; species Acanthosepion pharaonis. Next base: position 934,115 of record CAHIKZ030004820.1, read on the forward strand.
ATACATAAGTGTAATTATTTCATATATAAGTAATTATTTCATACATAAGTGTAATTATTTCATAAGAGTAATTATTTCATACATAAGTGTAATTATTTCATATATAAGTAATTATTTCATACATAAGTGTAATTATTTCATAAGAGTAATTATTTCATACATAAGTGTAATTATTTATTTTATATATAAGTGTAATTATTAATTATTTCATACATAAGTGTAATTATTTCATAAGAGTAATTATTTCATACATAAGTGTAATTATTTCATATATAAGTAATTATTTCATACATAAGTGTAATTATTTCATAAGAGTAATTATTTCATACATAAGTGCAATTATTTCATATATAAGTGTAATTATTTCATATATAAGTGTAATTGTAATATTAGCCATTTCCCTACAAGGAAACATTTGGCAACCATGCAACATTCATCAACCAAGCAGTCAGTAGTCAGAACAGATTTTTTCCTTCTTATATGTGAATTGCCATGATTCCTGGGAAAGAGAGCAAATGGTCATGGTAATATTAATATTTCAGTCAGTAAGTATTTATTTGGTAGATGTGTCATAGTTTGTTTTGTTTTTTTTTTTTTTTTTTGTGAATACCCTCCCCCAAAAGCTAATGTCTATGATTTTAGAATATGGGAGCCCAAAAGAAAAAGAAATATTAAGTGGTCATTTTTTCGAGTTGACAAGAATTTCAATTCATGGATTTAGTTTGGGGCTAAATTTTAACTGCTATTTGATCTTAGAGAATTAAAATCATTTCAACTTTTCTCACAAACGGTCAGTCTTGTACATCCTTTTATCTAAATTTCAGATCAATCAGTTTATTATTTTTTTGGTCTTTACCAAGAAGATATTAATGCAGTCAATATTTTAAAATAAGAAAAATGAACAACATAGAACATTAATCTATATTTCTGAGATGAGGTATTGTAACTATTTACACTGTTCAGACTATTGTCCTCATCTTTATTGCGATATTCACAATGTTTCGGCCATTGTACACTCCAGCCTTCTTCAGGCCTTATTCAACGTGTATCACCTGAGGACGACTGGAGTGTACAATGGCCAAAATATCATGAATATGACAATAAAGATGACAACAGTTTGAATAATGTAAATAGTGTAAATATTTCAGATCCTGAAGAAGGCCAGAGCATAAAATGTCCAAAGCATCATGAATATGCCAATAAAGATGAGGACAACAGCTCAAACAGTGTAAATAGTAACAATAACTCATCTCAGAAATATAGAAAGATCCTGAAGAAAGCTAGAGTGTACAACAGCCGAAACATGATGAATATGACAAAAAAGATGAGGACAACAGCTGAAACATGGTGGATATGACAACAAAGATGAGGACAACAGTCCAAACAATGTAAAGGGTGTAAATAGTAACAATACCTCATCTGAGAAATAGAGACAGATGTTGAAGGTGAATATGGCAATAAAGATGAGGACTACAGTCTGAACAATGCAAATAGTGTAAATAGTTACAATACCTCGGTATATGGCACAGCGGATAAAGGCATTGGTTAGATCCACTGACAGGATCCAAAGAGTGTGAATTCAATACCCAATTAAGGCAGTGGTGAAATTTCAGAAGGAAATTAACAGGAGATAACTGATAACTGACATCCATTAAACATGGCACGTGGAACTAGAACAGTCTACCCCAGTGAGCAAAATAAGGGGTTAAGTTCGACATTCCAACCACCTGAAGAAGGCCGGGGTGTATAACGGCCGAAACGTAATAAATATGGCGACAAAGATGAGAACAGTAGTCCGAATAATGTAAATAATGTTACAATACCTAATCTCAGAAATATAGACAGATGCTGAAGAAGGCTGAAGCATAAAACAGCTGAAACATCATTAATATGGCAATAAAGATGAGGACCACAATCCAAGCAATGTAAATAGTGTAAATAGGACATTAAATTTTAGTGATTTTTCATGAGTCACAACTGGACCCAAATTTTCTTAATCAATGAAAAGTAATACATTAAGTTAATTTTTCTAATGCCTGCACTCCAGTTCGAAATTTGGGAGAGGAAAAGAAAATGGAACTTAATTTTATTTTTAGTCTTTCATACTTTAAGATTGTGCATGATTTTGCAAGGTCTAATGAAAAAGATTCACTATATTTTTTAAAGTTGTATCATGATGAGAAACCTTATGTCTGCAACTGGCTTTTGAATAGCATTCTGAATTCGTATCACATTTAAGAATCCACAGCACAGTATCTGATTCTGTGCTTGAAAAGGAGTGAAGGATTGTCTGCTTGTAAAACGTTAATAACAAAATTTACACTCCCTTCAAGGCATTGGAGATTTAGATGCAATCAATAAAGCCATTTATTCACTATCAAGAGACAATATTATTTCCTTTGTTCCTCTCTGGCTTGGCTAATATTAGTATAATACAATAAACTATAACCATATCTAAATGACATGGGAATACAAAAGAATTGTCTCTCCTGTTCTTCTGCTACAGAAGAGTTCCAGAATTTCATTCTTATTAGTCAGTCCACAAGGATAAATTAGTTTAAAATGGAAGCCAAATAAAAATTTCTTAGTTCAATTTATGTCTGTCAAAGATATGTTAAGTTTTCAGTGACTGTTGTCTTTAATTTTTAAAAAGGCTTTCTTTCATAAACACAACATTTTTCAGAAAATAATAATAAATAATTGTTCTACAAAAGATGTCTTTCCTGTACTCCTGCTACAGAAGAGTCCCAGAATTTCATTTCATTAGTAAATCCACAAGGATACCATAGTTTAAAATGTATGCAAAACAAAAATTTCTTTGTTTAATTCATGTCTGTCAAATTTATGTTACGTCTTCAGTGTGGTATTTAATTTTTTTCTTTCATAAATACATTTTTTGTTCAGAAATTAATAATAAACAATTGTGTTCAATATCTGTCTATATCTCTGAGATGAGGTATCATGATCACTTACATTATTTACATTATTCGGACTGTTATCCTCATCTTCATTGCCATATTCACAATGTTTTGGCTATTGTACGCTCTGGCCTACTTCAGGTGATTGGAATTTCAAACCGAGCCCTTTATTTCGTCCACTGGGGTAGATTGTTCTAGTTCCACATGCCATGCCTCTTCCAGATGTCTCAGTTATTTCCCTTTAACTCAACTCTTCAAGTTTGGTTCATCACTGGTGTGGTCTGGTATTGAACTCACAACTCTTTAAGTGTTGTCAGTGGATCTACCCAACGTCTTTATCCATTGGGCCAACGTCTTTATCTGGTTGTAATATTTCTTATTACTTTACATGTTATATTTAGCGAACATGTTTATGTAGATAACCTTGTTTTTTAAATAATGTAAATCTATTTCTGAGAGCTTGTGCATTTGAGAGTCTTAATAAAAAATATATACCTTCCGGTAGGTTTTGAACATGCTTTTGGTTCCAGTCTATGGGATTGTCCGCTAAAAATCCCCCCCACACACCCACACACAAATTTATAGACAATTTGTGCAGATGCATGACAGATTTCTTCTTAGTTAATAAAAACGAACAGTTCTTGGTCTTACCCACACTTTTCTTCTTTCTTTCTTTCTTTGAAGTCAGGACACTATAACCACTTGACTGTATCCCTTTTGCAAATGATCACGGTTTCTTTTTTTTTTTATTGTCTGATAATTGCTTTGCTTTGTTTTGCATTGTTCCTTTCTTGTATCATTTTGCCCTGTTCTTCTTATTTTTATTATTGTTGTTGGTAATTTTATTAGTTTCACTTAAAATGCCTGCTTATTCAACACCTGCATTAATCACTGTTAAATCTGGCATGCTTTTAGACTGCTCAGCCACAGAAGACATTCACAGTCAAGCAAAATTCAATTAAAATGCATATATGTTGTTCAGATCTCTCAAAGACAATATCTAATAACTTTTATTATTTCATCCAAAACTGTAATTTCTAAAGAATTAATGTATTTTATTCATCATAATCTGATTTCATTTCTATTCAGAAAATAAAAAAATACAATTAAAATTAAAATCTATTAACACCTTACAAATTACTAAATATATATATATATATATATATATATATTATTGTATTTAATGTCAGGCCAGGCTTAGGCTTGCTACTATTAACATGTAATCCATTTCAACATGCTACATGGACAGGTTGTTGACATTTAAACCAGCTCCCTCGCTAGCTGTTCTGCTGGTGAGGAGAGTGGCATGTCACTCTGCATGACAAAAAACAAAACCTATCAAAGTGTAAATCAACAGTAAACATGTATCTCTCTCTCACTCTCTCTCCACACATGCACACACACATATATACATGTCTATATATGTATGTATATTTTTTTTTTTTAAGCGTTTCAACCCAAGCAAGGCGGGAAGCCACTAGGACGCAAGGGGTTACAGAAAATTTGGAGCAAGATCAGATAGGAGTGATAGAAGAAAGGATGAGGAGAAGGGGAGTGGAGAGATCAAGGCAACTGGAGATGTCGATTGACATTACATTTGAATAGCTGGAGATTATAGCTCTCAGGGAAACTGGAATAGGGAAGGGAGTTCCACAGGTGAGAGGTGCGAAACATGAAGCTATTGGAGTAGAAGAGATGGCTACATTTAGGAGTTTTGACAGTGAAGGGGTGAGAGCGGGATGCCAGCCTTGTAGGGCGCTTGAACTCATGAAGTCTGGGAACCAGCGAATGCAGCTCCTCAGAGCAATTGCCATGAAAGTATTTGTAAAACAGACAGAGAGAGGCAACAGCGCATCTGTGAGAAAGTGACTGTAGACAAGATGCCAGATCAGGGCCAATTATATTGCATATCCGCCTCTGGAGCCTATCAAGAACCCCGAGGCAAACAGAAGGGGCTCCAGACCATATATGGCAGCAATACTCCATGCAAAGGCGAATTGTTGATTTGTAGATCTGGAGGATCGATTCTGGGGAGAAAAATTTCCTGGCACGGCATAGGGAGCCAACTTTCCTTGCGATGGATGAAGCAATTGACTCAATGTATTTGTTCCATCTCAGGTCAGCCATCAACATGAGACCGAGCAGCCGCAGAGAGTTGCTCTCGAGAAGTTGAGCATCAGACATTCTAATGGAGGGCAGGGAAGGATCTCTGTGGTGATTAATAGAGAGCAGTTTTGTTTTTGAAGCATTAAAGTTGACCAGCCAATTCCTGCCCCAGTTCACAACCGATTGGAGGTCCTTTTTGAGACGCACGGCCAGGTTAGTTTTGTCAGTGACACTAGATTTGTTTTTGAGGCACGAATAAATTGTGGTGTCATCCGCGTAGATGCCAACTTGGGAATTTATGGTGTCAGGAAGGTCATTTATGTAGATAAGGAATAGAGTGGGGCCTAGGATGGAGCCTTGAGGAACACCTGCGTTCGTGGGATAGGAACTGGAGGAGAATCTATTGAGAACGACCTTCAATTCACCTTCAATATATATATATATATATGAAGAAATATAGTTTTATGGTGTGCTATATTTATGGGATAAAGTGCTCAATTTCAGAGATAGAGAGTATATAAATATAAATATAAAAGTGAACATAGAAGTAAACACTCAGAGGCGACAGGCTTTTATTGTATTGACTTTTATATTCACTTTTACATATATATATATATATATATATATATATATATATATATATATATATATATATATATATATATATATATATATATACACCATAATCCTGTGTGTATAAGATGCAAGTTTTTCAACCAAAATCGCATTTAAAAGTTTGCTCTGTCTTATACTGTAGTCAATAATTCAATTCCATTTGTTTAGAACTCAAAACAGACAAAATCCAGTTAAATTCGATTTATTTATTTACCAGAGAGATAATATCTATTTAATAGCATATTGCAACAAAGGGAAATAAATCTTTCATCATTAAATGATCTATACACAAAGGATTATATGTATAATAAATGCGAACGTCAGTGTGTCACAGTGTCACACTTTTTCAGCTTTACTCCTAGAGCCTCAAGCTCAACATATCATACCATTTTGAAATCAGGCCGATTCTGTGGGCAAATTAAAAACATTCTGGCCTGGCTCCAGATCTGCAATCTTGAAATCTTGGAATCCCAAATTTTCATTACTATAATTGTTTTTGAATTCCACCATCTTGGCTTCTACTGATAGAAACAATTATTGGGACACAACTCTCTAACTTTCGATAGTGCATGTTCAAAGAAAAAAATTACTGTTCTCAAATTTGTGTTTCAAAATAAAATTGTCCGTATTTTCATGTTTACTCCTAGAGGTCATAGCCCAAGATATCATAGCATTTTGGAATCAAATTAAAAACATTCCACACCGAATATGGAGCTGCAATCCTGAAATTTTAGATTCCCTAGTTTTCATTAATGCAATTGTTTCAGCAATTTTTTTATATGATTCTTGTGACAAATTTATATTAAGGATGAATATGCTTATAAAGCTGTGTAAATTTCAAAACTAGTTATTCCAAAAATTTCACATGAAGAAGAAACAGAGTTTGATACTTAAATTCAATTTAATTTTTATAATTAAATTGAAGTTTTTAGCTCCTGTTTTTGAAACATGAAAACTCTTATGTAGCGATGGTATCATATTTTTTTAAAATAATTATAATTTAGGCTCTACTTATGTATTGAGCACTGTTTTTTTTTAAAAATAAAAACAAAAATACTAAAAAAACTTCAGATTATTAACCTAACGGGTTTATTCCTATTTTTCTATATATTTGCACACATATTCATATATACATATATATATATATATATATATATATATATATATATATATATATATATATATATATATATATATATATATATATATATATATATATATATATATATATATATACATATATATATATATATATATATATATATATATATATATATATATATATATATATATATATATATATATATATATATATATATATATATATATATATATATATATATATATATATATATATATATATACACACACATATATATATATATATATATATATATATATATATATATATATATATATGCATATTTTAGTGTATGGATATAAGTAATATGTAGGTGGGGATGTGTGTCCCTGTTAAATATTCTGTTCATTGACTTTAAATATAAAATGAAGATGCTTCAATGCTTGCAAAAGAGAAATATCTTTTGAAATTCTTTCATCAGTAGACAAACTTTCTAAATACAACAGGCTCCATTTTTGTCACTGGTAAAAGAATAGAATTCAGAATAAATAAATAACATGAAAAGCCATTGGTTAAATGTTTGAGATCCATAAATAACACAAGAGTCTGGACAATACAATAAAATGCAGACATGGCTGTCTCTTTTGTTCTTGAAGCTATTTCCATTCAATTAATAACTTTCTTGTTTGTCCATATGAGCTTGAAATCAATCATTCCAATAATTAACTAAAGAATGGATATAAAAATAGAATGATATGGCTTTCCCAAGTTGTTTTTTTTTATTGATTGATTTGTTCTATACAGCTTATTAACCCATTGCAGGTTATTTAAAGCCAGAAATATTTTTTTAGCTTGCAAGAATATTTTTTTGAGATAATAATGATTTACTTATAGAAGTCTTACTAATTAATCCATAGCTGGTAAGGAGGAAAGGTGGATTCATACAGGGTATTTACATGTAAATGAATATAACAAACCCAATGGTAATTAGAAATCAACTCTCCAGTTAACAATACTGTGCAATTATCCATTACACCATCCACACATCTATGCTTACAGCACCTAGTATTCCCCAACAGTCACTCATCTAGGTACTGACCAGACTCAAAGTTGCTTAACTTTGGGAACTGGCATTTCAACATGATGTGGCCATAAGCCTTATATGGCTGGAATCTATAAAGAATATGGACAATACAATAAAATGTTGACATGACTATTTTTATCTTGAAGTTATTTCTATTGAAATAATGACATTATTTACATTATTCAGACTATTGATCTCATCTTTTTTACCATATTTATTACAACATTTCGGCCTTTCAGTATCTGTCTATATTTCTGAGATGAGGTATTATGTACACTATTTACATTATTCGGACTATTGTTCTCATCTTTGTCACCATATTTATTACAATGTTTCGGCTGTTGTACACTCCAGCCTTCTTCAGGTGGTTGGAATATCGAACTGAACCCTTTATTTCGCTCGCTGGGGTAGCACTGTTCTAGTCCCATGTGCCATGTCTAATGGATGTCAGTTATCAGTTATCTCTTGTTAATTCCCCCTCTCCAAGTTCTCCACCGCCTTAACCATCTATTGAACTCACACTCTTTGGGTCCTGTCACTGGATCTAACCAACGCCTTTATCCACTGTGACATGGGTGTCCTTGCGGCCAAAACGTTGTAATAAATATGGTGAAAAAGATGAGGACAATAGTCCAAATAATGTAAATAGTGTACATAATACCTCATCTCAGAAATATAGACAGATACTGAAGGGCCGAAATGTTGTAATAAATATGGAAACAAAGATGAGGACAATAGTCCGAATAATGTAAATAGTGTACATAATACTTCATCCCAGAAATATAGACAGATACTGAAGGGCTGAAATGTTGTAATAAATATGGCGACAGAGGACAATAGTCTGAATAATGTAAAGAGTGTACATAATATCTCATCTCAGAAATATAGACAGATACTGAAGGGCTGGAATGTTGTAATAAATATGGCAACAAAGATGAGGACAATAATCCAAATAATGTAAATAGTGTACATAATACCTCATCTCAGAAATACAGACAGATACTGAAATAATGACCTTCTTGTTTGTCCATTTAAGCTTAAAATGAACCATTCCAATAATTAACTACAGAATTCATATAAAAATAGAATGATATGAGTTTCCTGACTTGTGTGAAGATCCCCATATATCGTTGTTGAGGTTTTATGTGGCCTTGTTTTCTTATTATAATTCTCTTGCAGTTGTAGGCAAAGTTTAATAAAGAGAAATTAAAATATTTCTTAAATCCCCTGAGAAAGATCACCTACTTTTAATCTCCTTAATACCTTATTGTCATTAACACCACCATGCTTAAGGACAGGTGAGTCTGCTAACTTTGTTATAGAAAGCAAATTTGAAGAGAAAGAAAGAGAAATGCAAATCATACAAGAAGTGATACAATCAGTAAATAAGTTCAAAGCATTTAGTGTGAGCTACATAGATAACAATTTATAACAAACAGATAATAAGAAAGGCCGGTGTATAAATTGTCCATACCTGAAATGTACAATTGTATGAGTCTTTTTTTCAGGTCTATGAAATATGTCCTGGATGTAAATCCGACATCCTTCTACAATGACAAACTGATAGCAAAATGCTGAGCCTTGTGTGTAATGTCTGGAGAGAGAAAAAAAAAAAAGGAAAGAAAGGGGTTTGCTGCTTCTTTTTATTCACTTCAGAGTGTTGGGCTAGCCCCACCTTACTTTGGGTCTGATATGAATGAGAAGAATAATTTCAATACAATTAAGACATTTATTTACATGAAATACAATGGTTACAACATAAATACTATTTCCTTTCCTATATATAGAGAATATGTTAGACAGACTTACCCATCTGATGAGTAAACTAGGGCTAGGTAGCTTGTGCCCTTAAAACCCTTGGTAACTGGTACCTTTGACAGCAGAGAAAATTTCTTCCATGTTACCTCAGAGTATGTCAGGTCCCTTCCTTGGTAGTGGTCAGCCTTTTCTGAACACACATAGTTTTATTAACCAATGAGAGACTGTCAAACATCATGTGACCAATCTCTATATATAGGAGCAGACGAATTTTACAAATCCAACAGTTACTGATTCTAGAACAGTCGAATAGATTGTTCAACTGTCGAACTCTCTGCCTTAAGCAGAGAGGAACCTAGACAAGGCTTTGCTGAAGGGCAAAGTTTCATCCGGGGAGGTAGAGAGTCCCTGAACCTGTTTATGCGGGTTCTAAGGGAATATTTTTGGCCGAGCCTATGGGCTTGGAGAACCCACGGTAAACTCGGCCTTGTGCCACATACATCCCTCGTGAGTTGGGGGGGGGCGTTGTTAAATATAACAGTTATTGGTTCTGCAGCAGTTTAACATAATGTCTATTTTTGTGCCACATACATCCCTCGTGAGTTGGGGGGGGGCGTTGTTAAATATAACAGTTATTGGTTCTGCAGCAGTTTAACATAATGTCTATTTTTGGCCACAGATTTTCATTTCTGACAACATCCACAATTTTATGAAGCAAATTAGCAAAAATTCTAATAATTTTTTTTTTTTAATCATTTCACCCCAAGAAAAGTGATAATGCCATTAAGATGCAAGGGATTACTGAGAGTGAAAGAAAATGTGAAGACTTTAGTGAGGAGAAAGGACAATAAAAGAACAACATTCAGGAAGACAGAAGATGTCGATAATGCCACTAAGGTGCAAAAGCTGACTGCAAGTAGAAGGAAATGAGAAAACTTTAGTAAGGAGAAAGGACAATAAAAGATCTGGATTTAGGAAGACAGAAAATGATGACTGATGTTGCATTTAAATTATCTAAGATTGTAGGTGACAGGGAAGCAAGAATTAGGAAGGCAGATAGAAAATATAGCAACAATAAAATGATGAGACTTAGTTACCAGTCTATTAGCATGCTTAAGTCAATGTATATGAGGTACAGAAAAAGAAATCTCATTAGAACAATTGCCATGAAAATGTTTATAAGAAAGACATCATGAAATGGACTGAAGTCAAGATGTCAGGATTACAGACTCTACTTTGATTTTAATATGAAAATACATTGTCAGTTATTTTCACCATGAAAATGAATTGAAAATTATTTTATTCTTAAAAATGATTTGGCCAATGATTTTTACTATGAAAATACATTGGCCAGTGATTTTACTATGAAAATGCATTGGCCAATGATTTTTACTATGAAAATGCATAGGAAATGATTTTTACTATGAAAATCCACTGGCCAATGATTTTTACTATGAAAATGCATTGGCCAATGATTTTTACTATGAAAATGCATTGGCCAATGATTTTTGCTATGAAAATGCATTGGGAAATGATTTTTACTATGAAAATGCATTGCCAATGATTTTTACTATGAAAATGTATTGAAAATATGAAAATGCATTGACCAATGATTTTTACTATGAAAATGCATTGGAAATGATTTTTACTATGAAAATGCCATTGATTTTACTATGAAAATACATTGCCAATGATTTTTACTATGAAAATGCATTGCCAATTTTTACTATGAAAATGCATTGGGAAATGATTTTTACTATGAAAATTGACCAATGATTTTTTGAAAATGTATTGGAAATGATTTTTTACTATGAAAATGCATTGGCCAATGATTTTTACTATGAAAATGCATTGGCCAATGATTTTTTTGAAAATGCACTGGAAATGAATGAAAATACATTGGAAATGATTTTTACTGGATGAAATATAACTGAAAAGGAGGTATGTATAACACCTAAAATGTTTTCTACAAATGAAAACAAATGACCATTCATTGATTTTACTGTAGAAAAAAGAAAAATTAACACCAGAGTTCCAGCATTTTGTGTTTTTGAAATTAGAAAAATATTAGATGACTGGCTGGAGAGGAAATTTTTACTAAGGTGAAATAGATAAAATTGAAAAAGCATTCTAATAAACCCATTACAAAGAGATTTTTTTTTAGTCAGATTCAAACTTAATTAAAGTAAGAAAATGGATTTTGCAAGCATTACTGATAGAATAGGCTATTAATAATAAAATGCATTGCTAATGATTTTACTATAGGAATGCATTGCAAAATGATTTTGCAAGGAATGAATGCAAGCATTACTGCTATTATATGTATAATGTAAATGCCAATGATTTTTGAGGAAGAAAGGGATTGTCAGTGGTCAGGAATGAATGCAAGCATTACTGATAGAATAGGGCTATTATATGTATAATGTAAATGCATCAAAATGAAAATGCATTGCAAATGAGGAAGAAAATTGAGTGGTCAGGAATTTTTAGGGCTATTATATGTATAATGTAAAATTGCTGATGATTTTACTTGGAATGCATTGCAAATGATTTTGGTCAGGAATGAATGCAAGCATTACTGATAGAATGCTATTATATGTATAATGTAAATGCATTGCTGATGATTTTACTATGAAAATGCAAATGAGGAAGAAAGGGATTGTCAGTGGTCAGGAATGAATTTTTATATGTATAATGTAAATGCATTGCTGATGATTTTACTATAGGAATGCATTGCAAATTGGTCAGGAATGAATGCAAGCATTACTGATAGAAAGGGCTATTATATGTATAATGTAAATGCATTTAATGATTTTATTTTACTATAGGAATGCATTGCAAATGAGGAAGAAAAAGTGGTCAGGGAATGAATGCAAGCATTACTGATAGAATAGGGCTATTATATGTATAATGTAAATGCATTGCTGATGATTTTACTATAGGAATGCATTACAAATGAGGAAGAAAGGGATTGTCAGTGGTCAGGAATGAATGCAAGCATTACTGATAGAATAGGCTATTATATGTATAATGTAAATGCATTGCTAATGATTTTACTATAGGAACAAATGAGGAAGAAAGGGATTGTCAGTGGTCAGGAATGAATGCAAGCATTACTGATAGAATAGGGCTATTATATGTATAATGTAAATGCATTTGATGATTTTTTTACTATAGGAATGCATTGCAAATGAGGAAGAAAGGTATTGTCAGTGGTCAGGAATGAATGCAAGCATTACTGATAGAATAGGGCTATTATATGTATAATGTAAATGCATTGCTAATGATTTTACTACAGGAATGCATTACAAATGAGGAAGAAAGGGATTGTCAGTGGTCAGGAATGAATGCAAGCATTACTGATAGAATAGGGCTATTTATGTATAATGTAAATGCATTGCTGATGAAATAGGAATGCATTGCAAATGAGGAAGAAGGGATTGTCAGTGGTCAGGAATTAAAGCAAGCATTACTGATAGAAATAGAAAAATATATTGTAAATGATTACTGATGATTTTACTATAGAAATGCATTGCAAATATTCATTTGGGATTGTCAGTGGTCAGGAATGAACACAAGCATTACTGATTCTATTATATGTATAATGTAAATGCATTGCTAATGATTTATAAGGAATGCATTACAAATAGATTGTCAAAATGAATATTTTTATGTATAATGTAAATGCATTGCTGATGATTTTACTATAGGAATGCATTGCAAATGAGGAAAAGAAAGGGATTGTCAGTGGTCGGAATGAATGCAAGCATTACTGATAGAAATGTATAATGTAAATGCATTCTGATGATGATTTTACTATGGAATGCATTGCAAATGAGGAAGAAAATTGTATAAAGTGGTCAGGAATGAATGCAAGCATTACTGATAGAATAGGACTATTTATGTATAATGTAAATGCATTGCTAATGATTTTACTACAGGAATGCATTACAAATGAGGAAGAAAGGGATTGTCAGTGGTCAGGAATGAATGCAAGCATTACTGATAGAAAAAATATTATTGTATAATGTGCATTGTCTATAGGAATGCATTGCAAATGAGGAAGAAAGGGAAGTGGAAGGAATGAATGCAAGCATTACTGATAGAAAGCTATTATATGTATAATGTAAATGCATTACTGATGATTTTACTATAGAAATGCATTGCAAATGAGGAAGAAAATCAGTGGTCAGGAATGAATGCAAGCATTACTGATAGAATAGGGCTATTATATGTATAATGTAAATGCATTGCTGATGATTTTACTATAGGAATGAATGCATTGCAAATGAGGAAGAAAGGATTGTCAGTGGTCAGGAATGAATGCAAAATAGAATAGGGCTATTATATGTATAATGTAAATGCATTGCTAATGATTTTTACTATAGGAATGCATTGCAAATGAGGAAGAAAGGGATTGTCAGTGGTCAGGAATGAATGCAAGCATTACTGATAGAATAGGGCTATTATATGTATAAATAAATGCATTGCTGATGATTTTACTATAGGAATTTACAAATGAGGAAGAAAGGGATTGTCAGTGGTCAGGAATGAATGCAAGCATTACTGATAGAATAGGGGCTATTATATGTATAATGTAAATGCATTGCTGATGATTTTACTATAGGAATGCATTGCAAAATGAGGAAGAAAAGGGATTGTCAGTGGTCAGGAATGAATGCAAGCATTACTGATAGAATAGGGGCTATTATATGTATAATGTAAATGCATTGCTAATGATTTTACTATAGGAAGCATTTTACTCATCAGAATGAATGCAAGCATTACTGATAGAATAGGGCTATTATATGTATAATGTAAAAATTTTACTATAGGAATGCATTGCAAATGAGGAAGAAAGGGATTGTCAGTGGTCAGGAATGAATGCAAGCATTACTGATAGAATTATTATATGTATAATGTAAATGCATTGCAAATGATTTTACTAAGAGGGGAAGAAATGGATTGTCAGTGGTCAGGAATGAATGCAAGCATTACTGATAGAAAGAAAACTATTATATATAATGTAACAATGATTTTACTATATAGGAATGCATTGCAAATGAGGAAGAAAGGGATTGTCAGTGGTCAGGAATGAATGCAAGCATTACTGATAGAATAGGGCTATTAATGTATAATGTAAATGCATTGCTGATGATTTTATTTTACAAATAGTGGTCAGGGAATGCATTGGGGCAATTATATATATTCAAATGAGGAAGAAAGGGATTGTCAGTGGTCAGGAATGCAAGCATTACTGATAGAATAGGGCTATTATATGTATAATGGAAATGCATTGCTTGATTTTACTGAATGCATTACAAATGAGGAAGAAATAGGCAAATTACTGTTAGAATAGTGCTATTATATGTATAATGGAAATGCATTGCTAATGATTTTACTATAGGAATGCATTTCAAATGAGGAAAAAAGGATTATCAGTGGTCAGGAATGCAAGCATTACTGATAGGATAGCTATTATATGTATAATGTAAATGCATTGCTAATGATTTTACTATGAATGCATTTTCAAATGAGGAAGAAAGGATTGTCAGTGGTCAGGAATGAATACAAGCATTACTGATAGAATAGTGCTATTATATGTATAATGGAAATGCATTGCTAAGTGGTAAATGCATTACTGATGATTTTACTATATGATTTTATAGGAATGCATTTCAAATGAGGAAGAAAGGGATTGGTCAGGAATGAATGGCATTACTGATAGGAATGCTATTATATGTATAATGGAAATGCATTGCTAATGATTTTACTATAGGAATGCATTTCAAATGAGGAAGAAAGGATTGTCAGTGGTCAGGAATGAATACAAGCATTACTGATAGAATAGTGCTATTATATATAATGGAAATGCATTGCTAATGATTTTACTATAGGAATGCATTGCAAATGAGGAAGAAAGGGATTGTCAGTGGTCAGGAATGAATGCATTACTGATAGAATAGGGCTATTATATGTATAATGGAAATGCATTGCTACTGATTTTACTACAGGAATGCATTACAAATGAGGAAGAAAGGGTTTGTCTGTGGTCAGGAATGAAGGCAAGCATTACTGTTAGAATAGTGCTATTATATGTATAATGGAAATGCATTGCTAATGATTTTACTATAGGAATGCATTTCAAATGAGGAAAAAAGGGATTATCAGTGGTCAGGAATGAAGGCAAGCATTACTGATAGGATAGGGCTATTATATGTATAATGTAAATGCATTGCTAATGATTTTACTATAGGAATGCATTTCAAATGAGGAAGAAAGGGATTGTCAGTGGTCAGGAATGAATACAAGCATTACTGATAGAATAGTGCTATTATATGTATAATGGAAATGCATTGCTAATGATTTTACTATAGGAATGCATTTCAAATGAGGAAGAAAGCGATTATCAGTGGTCAGGAATGAAGGCAAGCATTACTGATAGGATAGGGCTATTATATGTATAATGTAAATGCATCGTTAATGATTTTACTGTAGGAATGCATTTCAAATGAGGAAGAAAGGGATTGTCAGTGGTCAGGAATGAATACAAGCATTACTGATAGAATAGTGCTATTATATGTATAATGGAAATGCATTGCTAATGATTTTACTATAGGAATGCATTGCAAATGAGGAAGAAAGGGATTGTCAGTGGTCAGGAATTATGTTGATCTTTACTGATATTATATGATCTTTCATTATAAATACATCAGTTCTGGTTTCAATATTGCAATTTAATGCAAAAAAATAAAACAAGAAAAAACAGCAATTTTATTATGTGTATATTATAAGAATGATATTGGAGTATAGACATTCTTGAAAATCTATCCTACCTTCTCAAAATTGCTGGGTGCCACTGGAATGGACTAGAGCTGGAAATGTTAATACTGATCATTAATTCATTACAAGGACAAAGGAAGCCAGGCGTGAGGGATATAATAGTTTTGTATTTCTCAAATGACCACATGGTCATGTTATTTCAAGGTCCTAACTCTGCTGTTTCCCCATGCATTTACAGCTTGTGCCTCTGCCTCTGTTCTTAATAACTTGTTCTCAGATCTGTTGTGTCCCCTGCTAAAGCACTTAGAAGTTTGATGTCGATGTTCCATCCGTATTTTCCTTTCTCCTCAACTTCTTTTAATTTTCTGTTTTTCCCTGGCATTATTCACAGCCTCTCCTGTAGAAATCGTCTTGCTCAAGGGCTGTTTTTAGCGTGAGTATCATGAGGGCTGAGTTATGATAGAAATGGGCGGTTCCTAGTTGGAAAGACGGAAAAGAAAGGTATTACTGGAATCTGGATTTCTCTTTGCCTGTCAGTGTGACATCAATCCTGACTGAAGAACAAAATGAAAGGGATTAACAGACGTGGAAAACATGTGGGTTTTACTACAGAGAAAAGAGATTTCTCCAGAAGGAAAAGAAAAAAAAATGGGGTGGGGAAGAATTAGGATGAGATGAAGAATAAAGACTCTTGAAAGGAGAATAAAGCCGAGGAAATATGATAAAGACAAAAATACGAAACGACACAGCATGGGGCTTACATGCTATTCTAAGTTCGATCCTCACTGGGGATTCTGCATTGTGTCATATGAAGATGAAATGCCCTGTTATGGAGCAAAGATTAGAAAACTTGTCCCATAGACCATTATGACTGTAATGAGTTCAATCCCTACTGAGTACTCTAAATTTATGTTCTTGATAACAGAGATAGTTGTTTTTCTATTTGGTTACACCAGTTGGTGTTCGAATTCAGATGAAAGACAGGATTTGAAATAATGATCTGAAAAACATCCAACCAGGCTCTTTTGAAGCAACACAATCTTTCCACTCCATTCCCAAACCTAATTTGGCCTTATAACCATACTAGGCTAAGCTCGGTCAATATCAATTTCCTTTTCCACATGGACGATTGACGCAACATTATCTTTATACATAATTTTCAGACCCAATTTCAATGATTCATCTTCAGTCACTTTCCCTAATTCAGGTAAAAAAATCACTGGAAAAAAAATCACGGTAATAAAGTCACAGGACAAGGTTAGCACATTGCAGACAAAACTCTGCTGACAAAATCCATGCTTCTTATCCCATGTAAACAAAATCCAAGACTCATAAATAAATTGAACATTTAAGGAACTTTTAATTCAAATTTTAATGTCAAGTTAAGACTTTCTTCATATAAAGTCAGCTTTTATGAGATACTAGGACTCCTCCTATGAAATATATTGAATATGTGACTTTAGCTTTGTTAGAAAATGTTTTGGATAGATTTACTATGAATTTTTGTTGCAAACAGAATGGACTCATGAACTAGTGGAGTACCTGACAGAAATAGATGACTATTTCCAGACATCATAAATTAATTGTGATTTTTTCCTGTGATTTTTCCTAGCCAAAACTGAGACATTTTTTCTGTGACTTTTTTCCTGTAGCTTTATTACCAGATTCGCACTTTCCCATTGCCATAATATAGCTTCCCTCTGCCTTTTCTATAAACATTTTCATGCTAATTGTTCTGATGAGCTTTCCTCTTTGGTACCTAGACTTTATGAATTTAAGCCATAATATAGCTTCTCTCTGCCTTTTCTATAAATATTTTCATGCTAATTGTTCTGATGAGTTTTCCTCTTTGGTACCTAGACTTTATGAATTTAAGTGCAGTACTAGATTGGCAGTTAGGTCTCATCATTTTATTGTTGAAATTACTAATTGTAACCTTAAGTTCTATGTTAACAGTTTCTTCTGTAGAAATATATTTTGGCTTCTGTCAACTACAGTCTTCGAAAATTTCTATTCAGTATCAATCGTCATCTGTCGTCTTAATTCTTGTTATTTTATTGTCCTCTCTCCTTAATGAGTCAAGCTTGATGTCCTTCTAGGCTAAGTTCAGTAAATACCAATGTAAGATTGATGCAATACAATTTTTTATCCATCAAATGCCACCTGAAACTAAATTTCGTAAATATCAGTTGGAAAAGAAAAGGTTTTCCTGCCTCATCTGTTGCAGTCACTTTGCACTAATACCTTTGGGAAAGGTATAATTCTGTCTTTTCTTCTCGCTCCATCTAGGGATTAAATAGCAGAGTAGAATGGACTCTTTAGCCTTGTCTGGCAGCCAGTTTAGAAAGACAACATTGAATTCCAAAAGCCATGGAGAAGATAGCAGGAAATCACTCCATTATTTTTCTGGCAATACACAGATAAAAAATAATGGTATCTGTAGAGAGCCACGATCACATACTCGGCTCTTTAGCCCTGAGTAGCAGCCAGTTTAGGAGAAAGATTACTCTAAACTCAAAACTGCATAGAAGGTGACAAGAAACCATTTCATTATCCTCCCCAATAATTCATAAAAATTTATAGATAATAGAGGAAAGTAATGTGTGGAGAGCAGGGCTAGTGCAAGGGTCTCGTGCCACCTACCACCATGAATCTAATATACACCTCCTGAATCTATGATATGGGTCACCCCGCTCTACTACATCTCAATTTTCATAAGGTAGCATTGTGGCATACCTACAGACCTTAATGGGCATGTCCCCATTCACATAAATACAGTAGTAAATACTGTATGTTGGTCTGCAGTTTGAGATTCGTCTCCAGCCATGCTGTTCAAACTCTGCCTCCAGGCAGAGAGGATTCCTGGATGAGGCTATGTTGAAGGGCAGAGTCTTGTCTCGGGAAACAGCTACCCGACCCCATTTTATACGGAGAATTTTTGACCAAGCCTATTGGCTCGGATACCTCACATTAAATTCAGCCTTATGCCACATCTGACCACATGGGGCAGTTGGTAGATATCCTGTAGCTGGAGATTCATTGTGGAATTCCCTTGACTCACTTCTAGCAGTTGACTTCTATGTGCCGCTGGTGAATTTTGTATGTGTTGTTCTTGTCCTAAGTATTATCGTTCATTACCAACCTTCATGTGATTATTCTATTCCGTAACCTTCCCTGGGTTACAACAGGTAGTATTCATACAAAATACAAATTTTATTGTAAACTAATTATGTACAATAATGGGTCATATGCAATATAGGGGAACAAATCAACTAGAAAAATTGAAAATAAATACAATGTATCTAAGTACAAATTAGAAATATATCATAATAGATCATTCCATCTTAAATAAATCAACAATGTTTTGCGGCAATTTTTAACATGACCTTGAGATTTTTCTTGTTAAAAAGTTGAATTATTTTTCTTACTACATTCAGCATCATGGATAAAGATAGTGAATTTTATATGGATTTTTTTTTTGAGACTTAGTGTAGTGATAGGGGTACCATTGTTGTTTATTTCCGACGGGATCAACAAATATGTAGCTGTTGTATTATCATCGTTGTAGTGATTGAGTTACCAATATTTAACTTGGGCTAGGAAAGATGAGATTAAGGACAATGCATGAAAGCAATGCAATTTATACTTGACGTAAATAGCACATAGAATAAAATACAAAACTGAACTGAATGATTCCAAAACATAACAATTAGATTTATTAATGTTTGATGTACATGAATGCGAACTGAAAAGTTAGGACAGAGTCGTGTCCCTTTGATTAGGTATTAGTTGCACCGGAGTTCATATTAAGAAAGTTTGGAATTGTGAGTTTGCAAAGTTGGTAAAAGTTCAGGAGTGATTTCAGAGTTCGTGAATGTTGGTAATTGTCTTTAGCGTCTGGTCAGCAATGACTAAGATGGGAGTCGGTGAAGGTTACATCTTGGCACTTGGTAACTACTACTCAAAAGGTTCACATGTGTTCGGTTTATATAATGGTCAAGTGGCTCCTAGCATATGAGCGGGAAAACAGATTAGTCGCGTGCAAGCGGTTTGATCGGTCGGAACTGACCAATCAGCAAGCTAGATTGGAGGTGATTGACCAATGAATACTTGTTATATTATATGAAAGTAGAATTTTACTTACCAGATAGGAAGAGTGCATTTCCTAAAAATAGGTAAGGCTGGTTTGTTGTGGAAGATAAACAAATTCATGGATTTGACTGAAAAAATAAAAGAATCCAAAATGTCAAAATACTCTAAAGTTTTTAATCTTTTAAGAATCAGTTGTGCTTAGTTTAATTTATAATGTATATAAATGTAGTTAAAAAAAAGGCAAATGTTGATAAGACAGCAAGGGTCACAAAGCATTACCCGGGGCTCCCTACACAGGTTTCCCTCCGAGTCGGTGATCTCGGGGTAGTACACACCAGCCCTTGTGTAGAGCTATTATAAGGGGCATGCTAAGTAAAAAAAAGTTATAGATATATGTTTTATAGGGTTATTTACATTATTTATATTCAGGCCATTGTCCTCATCTTTGCCTGCATATAAATAATAATAACTCCTTATTCCAGAAATATAGACAGAAATTTTATAGGGTCTCTCCTAAATTCATATAAAATGAAGTTTATCTTCTGGCATTGAGAACTCAAACAAAATTGATGTGTGTAATATGATCTTTTCCATTTAGGTTCCATAATAGAACCACAGAAATTTAAATGTCTGGAAAATGTTCTAACAGAGAACAGAAATTGCAACACTGAGATCTCAAGATGTATTGGGATGGCCAAGGCGGAATTCTAAAAGCAAACAAAGAAAGTGTACTGAACTATTACATGATATCTGTCCTCCTGTATGGCAGCAAATGCTGGACACTCTCCTCAAAGATGACAGAGAAACTTGAAACAACAGAAAGATGCTGAGGATATCATGTTCTGAAAATGTGAGCAACAACAAGGTTTTGGAGAGCATAGAAACAAAAAAAAAACTCACACTTAACATCAGGAAGAGGCAGTTGAAATTTCTGGGGCACGTAATGAGGATGGAGGGCTTGAAAAATCTGATCCAATGTTTCTTGAAATAACTCATTCAGATTCAATAAAGCGAAGATAATGAATTCACAACTAAAATAAAGGCCAATGAACCTTTTATGTAGGTACCTCCACTAGGTTGCATAAAAACAATACAGTATGATGAAAAAAGGCCCTAAACTCAATAAAAAAAAGTTTTGTCATCAAAATGTTTATGCTATTATTGAGAGAAAAGACCAAAGTATTTTTTATTATTTTTTGAAAGTTTTTACTCTTTTCTAGCACGTTTGAAATTTTGGTTAAATAACTTTTTTTTTTACGACAGCGGTGAACTAGACAAAAAAGGTTTGTTTTATTTTGCGCTTTTTCCGAGAAAAACACACTTTGATTTGGAAATTCTTGCAACATTCAAATAATTGTCAAATTTTAATGAAACTTTCAGGACATATTCAGGTTGAGGGTGTAGACTCGTCCTTTTTCCTACTTATCACCCCTAGTAACAGAACAGTCTATATCTTACACCTACGTACGGAAAACTTCAACCAATAAAAACTGTACTAGGCGAATCAACAAATCTCATTGGTTAACGACACAATGATCTGAAAGTTTCACGTGCAAAACAAAGTTGCGCCAAAACTTCTTTGAGCCGATTTTGAACTTTCAAAACATATAAAAGAAAACGCCGACTGGCCAAAGCAGTCAGAGACAAACATCCACAGAGAAATTGGCAACATACTCCACGTCACTTGAAATCACGATTTTACCACGCAAAAGTACATCAACGCTGACTCACTTGCAATTTAAACTCGACCAACTCTGTGGACATCGAATTACAAACCTAAAACAACTTTGCTTATCCAAAGTGAATTATATTCACTACATATTACGTAAAACTCAACATGCGAACGATTCAGAAATATTATAGTCAAAGGTAGATCACTCCATAAGAACTCCTTCCAAAAAACACTTAACAACGATAATTTTTAATATTAACACAAATCTAGAAAGACTGTAAATGAACATATGAATACTAAGAGAGACATACCGAAACCTAAAATATCACACACACTTTGCCATAGTAACATATACCAAAATATCTTGTATATATATTACTTTGAATTGTATATAAATGTTTTATTGGTTTCTAAATTGAATATGTCTTATTTTTGATTGTATTTAAAATTCTTTTATTTATTTGTTTGTGGATGCAGAAAGTCACACAACCTACACAAATTTCTTCTGATTCTCTCAATTATAATTAATAAATTCTGCATATCCCCAACAAGGGAAAGAGGAAAGCAGCATGTAAAATACATGATGGGCTTGAGTAAATGGATGGTAGAATAGGGTTTGGGAGAAATAACAAGAAGACAAAAAACTTATTAAGAGCTACAAGAGACAAGAATAGGTGGAGGGCTATGATCGCCTATGCCCTGAAGAGACATGGCTGATAAAAGAAGATAAGAATAGGACCTAGCACTAAAGCATGGCACTGCTCTGTGACATCTCCGCCATGATAGATTCATCAAAAACACATTTGCATATATTCTTTACACAATGCAGAAGAATCGTGATTGAGACTTTGTAATCTTTTTAGCGTCACGGACTCTTTCCAGAATTGAATGAAAGCTTAGAATTCTATATCTAATAGTCTTCTCTTATCTGCGGTTTGGTCGTCTCTGGTTTCATTTATCTGCGGCTAAATGCAGAAATATGCATTTCATAATTTTTATATAATATTAGTCCCAAGAATCATTGGTTGAAAAATTTTAAATATTTATTTTCAAAGGATTAATTTGTTAACCGGAAGGATGCACAGATCCTCCGACTCAGAAAATTGTCTTGGTGTTTATTTCCTTTTCTCTCCACCGTCATATATTACACTTAGAATTATTATTTTATTAACTACTGTAGTCATGCCGTCAAAAAATGACGGCATTTGTTATAAATTTGTAGGATTCAAATTCTGCATTCTTTTCAAAACCCATTAAAATAAGCTCAAAACAGAAATGCAAAATGACGCATTCTGATTGGTTATAAAATGTGAAAAATAAGAGATGACGTGTTGTTGTCTACGTCCAAATTGAATGAAAAGACAGTTCCGCCAAGTCATTGTGAGCCTATTGCATGATGAACTTTTCTTATTTAAACGACACTTAAATTATTCTTTTTCAATAAGGAAGGAAATTTTATATCATGTACAAATTTTTATGTATAGTATTTTATAATCATGAAATTTTTATGTCATGGGGTGTGTTTTGTTTGTCCCCTGAGAGTATGCAGTATTATGGTACATGGAGGATTGATTGGCGATGGATGAGTTCTTGTGGTGAATGTGTCAATTGTAATGAATGAATGGGTCATGAATCAGATTAGCTAGGTATAGGATAGTAAGTGACGACCAGCCTCAACCCCATTCCCCCTTTTCGACCTTGTGCCACAATTGTGTATTTTACGCAATAAATCTTGTGAGGAGGGAAATTTTCTATCTGACGCCAATCCACACATCCAGTCTGTGACATATATTATTTCAAACAATTTGAATACACAACCAAACTCAATATAAAATATCTGATCAAAGAAAGATAATTATTTCAAACTCTCAGTAAGTCTTTTGAAATTTACGTAAATTATTTGTAAAAATAAACTGTTTTAAATTCACCATAAATATCTAAGTACTGAAATATACTTTATTTGAGCATACATTATAACAACACACCACCTTTTGATCCAAAATATTATTGACATTCATATCATCAAATACAAAAACATTTAAAATACTACACTCAACAAATATTGTACTTGTATATAATATAATCTATTCATTGTTAATACATATTTTGCCTTGAACTTTGTTATTCTCTTGTCGTTTATTTTGTTACATTTGTGTTAATATAAATGCAGTAGAGTGTTAGCTAACCCCTACAAAATTTTAAATGTGAGGAAAAAACAAAATTCTTGAAACAACATATTAAGATTCGATAAATCAAAGATAATGAATTCACAACTAAAATAGAGGCCAATGAACCTTTTATATTTTTAGATGTTCAATGGTATCAATAATTCATTTATTACTTCTCATATTATAGAAATCACTTTTTGCTTAATAGCTTTTCACGTTAACAATTTTATATGTTTAATATAGAAGTGAAATGGGAATATCTCTCGAAAGAAAAAGATTAACAACAAAACAACAAGCCTATTTCAAGACCAAATTAAAGCAAGACGATCATGAAGTAAAAAAGGTATCTGAGTTTTTACTAATAAAAAAGTTTGGACAAATAAGACTGCAATCTAAACAAAAAAAGTATATATAAAGGTATTTGATTATTTAAACAGTTTATTTTGTTGGAACTATTTTTTTGTCTAAATGCAGTTATATATTTTATTTACAATATTTTTATTTTCCAATATTTAAAAAATAACAGCAATACGTTAAGAAATTTTAACAATGAATTATAATTCAACTAAAATAGAAGCCAATGAACATTTTATATTTTAGTTTTTTTAATGGTATCCATGATTCATTGATTATTCCTGGGATTATATAAATTGCAAATCCTTTCACATTCAAACATTAATATTTAATACAACAGTTAAATATATCTCTATGGACCATTAAACAGAACGGCAAAAAACCCGACAACAAAAACCTGACCTTCCAGGATGTGATTGGGTCCATATCAGGCAAAAAACCCATAGACTCGCATACCATGGGTAGGTTTGTCTACCTATCCCAGATGAGACTCCTTCGTAGTGTTCAGTTACAGATGGGACCAGACAAAAAACCCATTTAAAAACAAAGTTATTTAAGAATGTCTTAATCTTTGTCAGTAAATGCTGATTGTTCAACATTAAATTCAAACATTTCAGTTCTATGTTATTTCACAAATGCATAATATTTAACATGATGCCATTCAGAATTCATAATCTTTGCACATGTGGCACCATGTTTGTCTCAGCCAATGTGTTCAAGAAAAATTGGAGAAAATAGTCTGAAAACGATTCTTTTAAACTTGCAATTTCTTTTTGCCCCTTAAATCTCTTAAAAGTCTGTTTGGCTGCCACACATGTAAGTGAATGTAATGGAATTCAAACCAGCTCTCAATTCCTCAATCTACTGGTAATTACTATACATGATTCTGAATTGTTGACTTTCTTCAGAATATTATTAGATCAGCGGTTCTTAAACTATGGGTTTGTTTGATTATTATTATTGATAATCTTTTGTGTCTAAATTATAAAATAAACCTTAGTTGGTTAATACTGATTTAATAAATGACAGAACATGAAACAAATATGAATGCAATTTAAAATTTTGATTCATAAACTGATTAATTCAACTTTGCAAATAAATATCATTTGTATAGATTACTAAAACATTTTCACACACAGAAATTAAAGTCACTATATACTGTGAAGCATAATAGTGTTTAATGTTTGTCTTGCCAATGTTACCACTGGTTAACACTCAGGGACCACCAAATAAATAACAACAGTTTTTAAAATCTGTGTCTAAATTATAAAATAAACCTTAGTTGGTTAATACTTTATCCAAAACTTTGTATAAACTATATGGGAGTTCAAAGGATTGAGTCAGGAAAACCATCCAATCCTAGCTCGTCTTCCTGCTATTTCATCTGTCCTTATTTTAACGGTGACCGTTTTTGATAGCAGAACTTACATCATTCTATGATAATAAAAAAAATATTCACAAAATATCAAAGTTTTGTTTGTTGTATATTGTTTGTCAATAGAATAAATGGCAGGATCTATCCTCTGTAATCTGTGGATGCGTAATAATATATCTGTAATAATCTGTTTCACATTCCTCACTGCCACGTCTTTGTCCTTGAACCTCACAGCTGGCTCGTTCAAACGTATACCTCACTGCCACTAATCTTTGTTTGTATTTACTTGACCTGCCACTGAGTCAGGTTGTGACACAAGGTTGGTTTTTAACGGAGATCCCCAATACTTAGTTTTCCACATTTGAAAATCGATTACCCAACCTTGTGGGGGATGAATTATTCTCCATTCTACAACACATTTCCCACAGATGAAATGTTACTAGTCACTCACTGCTCTATCGCTATTTCAATGGCAAATGTTCAGAAGAGCTACATTTTTAAGTTCCACCAGTTCAAAACTTTACATCTAAGCCTCTCTCTACTTTATTGCTATTTCCATGGCAAATGTTCAGAAGAGCTACATTCCTTCGTTCCACCAGTTCATACCTTTACAGCTAAGCCTTTCTCTACTTTATTGTAATTTTCATGACAAATGTTCAGAAGAGCTATATTCCTTATTTCCAATAGTTCAGATATTTACAACTAAGCCTCACTCTACTCTACATAGAAAAAATACAGCAATAAGTTACAAAACAATTAACAAGACAACTTACAAGGAATAGAGGAGGATCAAATTCTGTATAGCCAAAGGAAATAAGATCAGTGAAATTATTAATCAGTTTAGTATCAACTTATTAATCAACTGTTGAAGTCCTTAATCATAGACTACTTAAGGTTATGAGCCAGGCCATCTGGTAGAGTGCTGAACGAGTGCCAGCTACTCTACAACAAATTCAAAACCAGTTGGACATGGGACTAGCAACTCCAACTTGTAAAAAACCTTCTGCTTGGTAGGAAAACACAGCAGCAATTCTTAGCATGCTGAGAGCTATGATCCCCGTACTCCTCAGGGTGTCTACGGGACTTGAGTGAGTGTGATATATAGGTACTTCCAAAGATTCACTAAAAAATTAGTATACATGATGAAAAAATGCCCAAACATAATAAAAAAATAGAAGTTTTATAGTCAAAATCTTTGCCATTATTAAAACCAAAGATGAAAAGACTTTTTTGATTATTAAATTATATTTTTAATCCTTTTTAGAACATGAGAAATTTTGGCTAAAAAAGGTTTGTTTTTCTTGAATCAGTATAAGAAATTTTAGTGTCTTTTTGCAGTGCAAAACTCTGATTTGGAAATTCTTGCAAAAATTAGATAATTGTCAGATTTTAATGAATTAAATTATTTTTGAAATGAGTTTTTTTTAGAAAAACTTGGTAAAATATTTTTTTTACATCTGTTACCCTGCCATACTGGAGGCACAGTAGAGTAATGGATAACGGCTTGGATTGAGGAATCGGAGAGCTGAGTTTGAATTCCATTCAAATCCATTACATTCTCTTAAGTGCTAATACCCTTAGGAAAGGTATTAATCCTCTTCTTCTCCCCTCAGCTATGGGTAAATAGCAGGACAGACCAGGTTCTATAGCCTTGAATGGCAACTGGTCTACTGCAGAAAGAAATGGCAACAGACTGCGGGAAGAAATCTGCCTCGTCAGTCATGTATCGAAAGATACATGATTGTCTAAGTGTGTATCATGCATGGCACATAACTGACTGACCCCACCATACACAATTCTTTTTTATAGCACTTAATGTTTATATAAGTTATAAGGACAAATCCTCCTACAATTTAAATAACCATATTTTTAAAACTTCAACTAGAATAATTTATAAACTTTTAAATCTTTTAAAATTCTTTATTAATTTGTAACAGTCAAGTAATATTGTTATGAAATTAAAACTATATTTACTAATCATAGATGGAAAAGCTCATTGCAATTCAACAATCCACAATATTTTTTTTTAATTTTTAATTTGTTTCATGTATGCACAAATTTGCTGATTTTTGTAAATACACATGTTTAAACATGACATTATGGTAACTATAGGAAAATCAAAATTTATTGGTAATTTCCTAACATTTCTTAAGCAAGCATCTTGTGGGAAATTTGTCCTGGCTTTCCCACATGAAAGTGTTGAGATTTATAATACGACAAAATTGAAAAAAAGGGCAACAACAGCTTGAAATCTTGAAAGATTAGAGCGGACAATTCTCTCTTTTTAAGCGGAAGAATAAAGACTCAAACTCCTGCTTAGTGTGTAAGGAAGAAAATGTTTATTTACATGCACAAAAAAAAGGGTATAAGGACATAGACAATTATGAGAGAAAGAAACGGAGAAGAAAATTCCTTTAACTTTAAATGACGAAAAAATGTTTGTAAAAAAGCTTGCTCAAAATATTTCTCTGAACACTATAGTAGATTGTTGTTAAAGGTTAAAACACTCACAGATTTGTTCAGAGTTCTTATAAAGGTGGAAACTGTCGGATGATATGAATTTTGTAGTTGAGTGAGTTCGTAGGTCGGCAACAGATATTTCTAGGTGCAAGGAGGCAGATCTCAATTGGTTTTTAGTAGTGGGCTGACAGTCTGTCTTTACAGCCTAGCAGGTAGATCTTCTTTGTTGAAACTGGTTCCAAAGTTGACTGGTGTTCTCTATCGCTGACCTCACAGATGGTTGTTAAATTCTCACTGCCAAACAAGCGTAAATTATCTGTATTTATGAAGATTAGAAAGCTCAGAAAATATTAGGAATTTTTCCCTTGAAAACTGCTATACAAATTTTCTGGCCATTTCATTTGTTAGAAAATATATTCTTATCTCTGATAAGAATCAAGGTTTTGGGAGCTGCTTTTTGGAAGTAAGGGTCCGACAAAGTCTGAGGCTAGAATGTGTAATATATTGTAATCATGGTTCTCAAATTAAATTCTAATAATCCTCATAAGTAAGGCTATAATGCCAAAGTACCGAAAATTCAATAAAATATTAGATTGTTTAAAATATTTTCATAAATTTTTAAGATTACTGGATATTTTAAAAAATAATATAAAAAAATGGATTCAGGTTATATTTGTTAAGTTACTGTTACAATTATGTCCCCATTAATAAAAAATTCCAAACATAATTCTGGTGAGGGAATTGTCAGCACCTCATAAAAACACCCACCTCTGTCTTAAAAAATGCTTTTTTGAGATAATTTAAAATAAAAGTAATATTTGTTTCAAATAAGACTAATTAAACTTTAAACTAGCTAAGATTCTCCAAATCAAGTTTCAGAAAATTATATTTAATTTTTGAAAGATTTTTTTTAATAAAACGAATTACATTGTGTTGACAGATTTGTTAATATGAACAATTTTAGGTTTTTTTTATTGATAATAGAAAACAAACTCATTCCAACCAATTTAAATTCAGTTTGAAATACAGTAAAATATTTTGCTTATTGGAAATATTAAATTTAATTAAAACTAAAATAAAAGCTTCAAGAAAGATTTCTCATTTTTAAAAATGCATTTTAAACCATAGGTATCATTTTTCTTTGGTGGTGCCTATATATATACATAAACATTCTGTTTATATATACATGTTGCAAATAAAATCTTTGCATTGATAAAGTCCATCAGCGGATGAAACACATTCATAAGAAAAGTTTTCCTTCAGTCTTTATTAACACACACACACACATATATATATATATATATATATATATATATATATATGTGTGTGTGTGTGTGTGTGAAAATATATAGAAAATAGGAAGGAACTGGTTAGGTAAATAATCCAAAGTCCCTTAGTATTTTAGTTATTATTTTTAAAAAATAGTGCTCGATACAAAAGTAGAGCATAAATATAATTATTTATTTAAAAATATGATTCCAAAACGCTACATAAGAAGTCTCATGTTTCAAAACAAGAGCCGTTCACTTGAAGATGGAACAGAGCTTATTTTAACTCAATTTAATTTAAATAATTATATTGAAGTTTTATTATTTTTGCTTCTTCGCTTAGTTTAAATTTGACGTAGGTCATATTTGATTGGTTGATCAGAGTAAAGCCCACAAACCTTATACCAACTTTTTTTTTTCTTGAAGAAAGAGGTTGTATTTTTCTTTTAAATTTTAATAATCATTCACTCGCCAGTAATTTACAATCACCTGATGAGATGCATTGAAACACAACTGCACTTGTGTAGCAATTTTTTACATGTTTTCGATATAATATCTTATATATATATATATATATATATATATATATATATATATATATAGTTGTGCATTTGGGTAGCAACCCCTCTTTTATACAAATTTTTCTTATGTTTG
Source organism: Acanthosepion pharaonis (assembly GCA_903632075.3). NCBI lineage: Eukaryota > Metazoa > Mollusca > Cephalopoda > Sepiida > Sepiidae > Acanthosepion > Acanthosepion pharaonis. Next base: position 964,503 of record CAHIKZ030004820.1, read on the forward strand.
TATAAGTTTCTTCTTTTCTGGACATAAAGTATGTAGAAATTGTCTGAATGTTTTTCATGCTTGAGTGTTTTTGGTTATTCTTTTAGCCATTACCAAGGATGTTTTTTATTTTCCAAACATGGTCAGCACATTTTGACCGTGTTCATAGTTGATGTTATTGAGTGCTGGCTTTTACTTTTTTATTATCAATGCTTCCATTATTTTTAGTCTTTTTTACATGTAGATGAGGCTATTATAGTTGTATTTTCTAAGAGTATGTTGGGGATGAAGTTTGGTAGGTTTTTGTGAGTGTTTAAATGAGTCTTAATTGAGCTAGGGTCAGAGAGATGCAATGTGAGTCTTCTTGATAGGCATGTAGTGGTATGTCCAACATAATTATTCATGAATTTGGTTTGATCAGGACTATAGTTCCTTTAGGGACATGAATTCATAAATAATATTGATTCTTTGAATCTTGCAGGTGAGTTGTTATTGTTTATGATAAGGTTAGCTGTTTTAAATATTTTATAGTAGAGAATTAATTTAATTTTCTTGTTCTGGTCAATTGGGGTTATATATTTCTTTAGAATGTTTCTAAGTGGAAAAAAAACATTCCCATAACTAGATACATATATAAAAATGTACAATTTCAGTTGGAATTAAAAATTAAAATGAAACATCCTTGGTAATAGCTAAAATAATAGTCGAAAGGGCTCAGAGATAAAAAAAAAAAGACATTCAGACAATTTTTATACACTTTGCAGAAAAGAAAAAGTTATATGAACACAAGAGAAAATTCAATAAAAATCTTAACCACAATACCTTGTCAGTCGTCTTTATATATATCCAAGTATAGGATTGGTGTATACAGAATAAATTCCAATAACCAACAAATACTATTCTTAAAAGAGTGCTCAATACAGAGTAGAGCAAATATAATCATTTATTCGAAAATTATAACATAAAAATGTTATAAAATCACTACAAAAATATTCTATTTTAGTCTAATCCCAACACTAAAGTATTAAATAATTATTATAACCTAAGTTCGTTGTCAAGTTTTTTGAATTCTCGTATACTTGTATTTTGATTGATCATTCCAGCTTATGTAACAGCGTTTCCCCTAGCGAGGGGTGTTTGATTGATTTGAACCTTTTAAAACGCTTTATTCTACATTCAACACCATCACTTGATAAAACACCAGAAATGTTGAAACAAAATGGCTATTTTGTAGTGATTTTATAACATTTTATGTTATAATTTTCGAATAAATGATTATATATATATATATATATATATGATTGAATTATATATATGATTGAGTTAATTACAGACATTATGTCTGCTAATTTTTATTAAAATTCATTCATACTCATGAATAACCTTCCATGTATTGATGTTAAAGGATGAGAGAAATGTGCTATTGCTGCTTAAATTTATTTTATTTTAATTTCTCAAGAACTTTCGATCTTTTTCAGAGATCATCTTCAGGCTGAAAATAATACAAAACTATATGTTGTTCATTAATATAAGTATTTATACAAAATTGTGCGTTGTTATCCATTACTTTAATTTTTTCATTATGCTTTTAAATGCAAAACAGTTGGGAAATGAAAATAAAAGAAATTTAAACAGCTATAGCACTTTTCTCTCACACTTTAACATCAATGCATGGAAGGTTATTCATGAGTATGAACAGATTTTGTTAAAAATTAGCAGATATGTCTAATTTATTTAGACATGCCTAAAAGAGAATTTGCTGCCTAAATACATATATATATATATATATATATATATATATATATATATATATATATATATATATATATATACATTGTGTGTATTCAGGCAGCATTTTTTCATTCATACATGTTTCATTAAATAATATAGAATTCACTCTCGTGTGGTCATGTGTGACGTCATGAGCTGCGGTGTGATTTTCGCTTCTAGCATCTTATATGCACGTGATTATTGTTGCTAGGAAATGATCCATGTAAACAACAACAGACTATCATCACTGTCTTATCCATATATTGTTTAATATATTTTACAGTAATTGACATCTTTGATAATGGCTTATGCAAGCCAAAAGCTTAGATTGGATTAAAAAATATGGATTAATATCGTGATTTTCTTTCTTCGTTTAATGATAATGTTACTAAGCTTATCAGACGTTATGAAAAGAATTTATATAAAATAAATAGACAACACTTGTCTATATTATTTAATGAAACATGTATGAATATATATATATATATATATATATATATATATATAGCCATTGTCTTTCTGCTTATTTTCACATGACAACATACCTGTGTATAAAACTTATACTAAATGGAATGTCTCATTTAAGTCATTTATCCTCTTTTTACATCTCTCCCCATCTCACCACAGATGAACAACTGTCACTAGTTCCTTCCTAACTGAAAACCATCTTTCCCTTTGTCTCCTTATCCCCAGGCCAGATAATCCTTTATTCTGGTCCCCTATTTAATAAATAATGACATCCAAATAATATTTGCTTCTCATGACACAACTCAAAATTGTAAAGCTCAGATAAACAATTACATTTTTATTGTAGAAGATTGTTTTGAAGTCAAAATGGATGTTAGTCACCAAATTTCCCTTAAGAATTTTGTTGAAGAAGTAATATTCACTAGTTTTTCGGGTCATTTCTTTCTTTCCTTTTTAGGGGTCATTTCTTTCTTTTTTTGGGGTCATTTCTTTCTTTCCTTTTTTGGGTCATTTCTTTCTGTTTTTTTGGGTCATTTCTTTCTGTTTTTTTGGGTCATTTCTTTCTTTCTTTTTTTCTGGGTCATTTCTTTCTTTTTTGGGGGGGTCATTTCTTTCTTTCTTTTTTTTGGTCATTTCGTTCTTTTTTGGGGGGGTCATTTCTTTCTTCCTTTTTTTGGGGGTCATTCCTTTCTTTCTTTTTTTGGGGAGTCATTTCTTTCTTTTTTCTGGGTCAATTCTTTCTTTTTTGGGGTCATTTCTTTCTTTTTTGGGTCATTTCTTTCTTTCTTTTTGTCTGAGTCATTTCTTTCTTGTTTTTGGGTCATTTCTGTCTTTCTTTTTTGGGGGTCATTTCTTTCTTCCTTTTTTGGGGGGCTATTTTTTTTCTTTCTTTTTTGATTCATTTCTTTCTTTTTTGGGAGGGGTGGTCATTTCTTTCTTTTTTTTTTGAGTCATTTCTTTCTTTTTTGTATCATTTCTTTCTTTTTTGGGGGATCATTTCTTTCTTTCTTTTTTTGGTGGGGGTTGTTCCTTGCTTTTTTAGGGGACATTTGTGGGAGGGGCATTTCTTTTTTTTTTTTTGTTCATTTCTTTCCTTCTTTTTTTTTCTTAAGCCATCCATCCAGATCTTCCAAATGGACATTTTGTCTGGACAATCTGTCTGGACATTTTGTCTCACTTTCAGTTTAATCTGTTAGGTCAGCTTGGCCTTGAAAGTTGTACAATTTATATAAATCACATCCTTTAAGTAAATTTCTATAAACATGTAAAAAAATGTTTTTACCAAGATTTTCTAAAAAAAAAAATGTTTCTAAAATAATTTAATTAATTTGTGAATAAATCCTGAAAGTTTAATTAAAATCCGACAATTATCTGGTTTTTTTCAGGAATTTCCAATTCAATGTGTTTTTCACCACAAAAAAAGATGCTAACATTTCCCATAATAATTTTTGGTTCACCAACTGATGCAAGAACAAGATTTTTAACCAAAATTTCGAATGGTCTAAAAAGGATGAAGAAATACAATTTAATAATAAATAATCTGTCTATCTCAGTTTATTCTATGTCTCAGTCTATTCCTAATTATGAATCTTTCTCAGTCTATAAATATCTATTTCAGTCTGTTTATATTTATCAATCTTTCTCGATCTGTAAATATCTATATTAATATCTATCTGTTTCAGTCTATTCATATCTATTAATCTTTGTCTATAAATATCTATCACAGTCTATAAATATCTATCCCAGTGTATAAATATTTAACTCACTCTATAAATAGCTATCTTAGTCTGTTCATATCTATCTCAGTCTATAAATATCTATCTCACTCTATAAATATCTATCTTAGTCTTGTAGAGGACCGTGTGTGTATTTATGTGTTGTTGTATTAGAAACACATGTGTAACTTCTAGTAGAATATTTAAAGATCCAACTACATGAAAATTGGCAGATTTAATTTTTCGAAGATGAAAGAAGACAAACAAGACAGATATATATATATATATATATATATATATATATATATATATATATATATATATATATATATATAAATATCAACAAATTAAACAAATTACAAGGCACATAGACATAATATTGTGTGTGTTATTTGGTGAATGTTATTTTAGTGAAGGTTTGTAATGTTCATAGCATTTTCCAGAAATGGGAAACGCTGATCTTCTAAGAGCTTAGATATTGTGGCTGAAATGAAGAAAAAGAGATTTACCTCACCTCCACGCGAGGTGGAATGCGGCACAAGGCCTGAGGGAAAAAGATTGAGGCAAGAGGTCACCCGGTATTTATAGCATGGGGAGAGAGACCTCTGGTAAAGAATTAGGGAACTAAGGAGGAGGTAACTTCAACAGTCTATTAATATTTATCTATTTCAGCCTGTTCATATTGATCTCAGTCTGTTTATATCTATCAATCTTTCTGAATCTATAAAAATCTCAGTCTATTCATATCTATCTGTTTCAGTCTATTCATATCTATTAATCTTTCTGTCTATAAATATCTATCTCAGTCTATAAATATCTCAGTCTGGTAATATCTGTATCAGTCTATAAATATCAATCTATCTGAGTCTATAAATGTCAATCTATCTGAGTCTATAAATATCTGTCTTAGTTTATAAATATCTATCTATCTCAGTCTATAAATATCTCAGTCCATTAATATCTACCTCAGCCTACAAATATCTCAATCTATAAATATCTATCCCAGTCTATAAATATTTAACTCACTCTATAAATTGCTATCTTAGTCTGTTCATATCTATCTCAGTCTATAAATATCTATCTCACTCTATAAATATCTATCTCACTCTATAAATATCTTGCTCTATAAATATTTATCTTAGTCTGTTAATATCTTTCTATCTCATTCTATAAATATCTAACTCAGTCTATAAATATCTGTCTCAGTCTATTAATATCTGTCTCAGTCTATAAATATCTCAGTCCATTAATATCTATCTCAGTTTATAAATATCTCAGTCTATAAATATCTATCTTAGTTTATTAATATCTATCTCAGTCTATTAATATCTACCTCAGTCTATAAATAGCTATCTCAGTCTATAAATAGCTACCTCAGTCTATAAATAGCTATCTCAGTCTATAATAGCTATCTCAGTCTATTAATATCTATCTCAGTCTATAAATATCTATCTCAGTCTATTAATATCTATCTCAGTCTATAAATATCTATCTCAGTCTATTAATATCTATCTCAGTCTATTAATATCTATCTCAATCTGTTCATATAAGGGGAGGAAACAGGGTTGTAAATAACAAGTGATAAATGTCAGACTATTTAAAACAGGAATTCCCAACCTTTTTTATGCCATCACCCATTTTCACATGAAAATATTTTCCACCACCTCCCTGTATAGTAAATTTAGAAAAGCATACAGTGGTGGGTAAATTATGTTTTGACAGACATTTTTCCTGCCTTGATAAATTTGATATGGCCAACGTGTTAAAAAAAAGTAAAACAATTTTATATTAAATAAAAATTATGCTGAAGTCTCTTTTTAATTTTACTAGCAAAGTTGTTCTTGGTCTCCCCTTATCTGATTTATAACTGAAAAACTGTTATTTCATCTGAAGAACTATTTGAATGTTAACGACCCTCTCAAAACAAGAGAAAATACCAAAATAGTCTGTCTATGTTTCTGAGATGAGGTATTATATACACTATTTACATTATTCGGAATATTGTCCTCATCTTTGTCGCCATATTTATTACAACGTTTCGGCCTTTCAGTATCTGTCTATATTTCTGAAATGAGGTATTATGTACACTATTTACATTATTCGGACTATTGTCCTCATCTTTGTCGCCATATTTATTACAATGTTTCGGCCCTTCAGTATCTGTCTATATTTCTGAGATAAGGTATTATGTACACTATTTACATTATTCAAACTATTGTCCTCATCTTTGTCACCATATTTATTACGACATTTCGGCTGGACACATGGCACAGTGGATAAAGGTGTTAGTTAGATCCAGTGACAGGACCCAAAGAGTGTGAGTTTAATACCTGGTTAAGGCAGTGGAGAACTTGGAGAGAGGAATTAACAGGAGATAACTGGTAACTGACATCCATTAAACATGGGAGGTCGAACTAGAACAGTCTACCCCAGTGAGTGAAACAAAGGGTTCAGTTCGACATTCCAACCACCTGAAGAAGGCCTGAGCGTACAACGAATGAAATGTTGTAATAAATATGGTGACAAAGATGAGGACAATAGTCTGAATAATGTAAATAATGTACCAAAATAGTCCTTGTTTGGGTGAGGGGATATTTATATCTTATCTAGGAATGTGACCCAGTTATTCTTACTTAGACACCTATTTTGTTCTTTTTTTTTTATACAGCTTCTTTGCATATCTTCTTTGAATATTTTTTTGTGGGGTAGCATATGTTGAAATACATTTTTAATGCTCAAATTCCTATATCGCCTATCAAAATTTCCATTTGTTCACAATTTTCTGTTTAGTTGCTCATTGCCCATGCAACAGTTGAAATCACCCACTGGTGAGCGATATTTCCCAATTTGGAAAACCATTTTTTTAAGAGGAATAAAAAAGAAGAAAAAGAGGTTTTTAATAGCAGCAAAAACAATTCATTATTTATAGAATTTTAGAGGCTGTAGAAATTATTATTTTTTAAAGTCTGGTTTCTTTATTTTGTTGAAATTTATTGTTTTGGTTTATGCATCTTAGCCAAAAGATTTTTATGCATGATGTCAGAGTTATATTTAGCCATTTTCATCCTAGCTATTTTTGAAGAGATTTTTGTTAAGTCTGTATTTTTGTCTTTTTTGTATTTGTTTTTTATGTGGACAGCTGCCTTTCTAAGGGTGTTTTTGAGCCGACCCGCGAAGTCTGTTAATTTTTCGCTGTCTCGCCATTCCAGATCCCAGGCTTGACTGAGGTGTTGGAAGTTAGTCATCTGGCTTCCGTAGGCTGCTAATAAGTATTCTTTCAGTTGTTCAAAGGTGGATATGTCTTTTTTGAGTCAACCATCTGCTGAAAGATACTTTGGTCCAGTAAATCTTTAGCAGACTTGATGAAGTCGCATTCCAGGCTGGGATAGGTGCTGAGTTTTGGCGTGACGTGGATTGTGTATGCTTTGCTTAGAGCCATGATGAATCGGTTCACGTTGTGTCCAGGGTGAAAAGTTCTCTCTAGCTTCAATATGTTGTGTATAGTTTGTTGGCGCATCATTAAGCTGTAATCGCCATTTCTTTGAGCGGTGGAAAGTGTTAAAGTAGTTGATTTTAGGGCAGCCAACATGTCGTTTATGTCGCCTTGAATTTCTTGTATCGGGTCTTCAGAAGGCTGTGTTGGTCCCGTTTTCAAGTTGAATAGTAGTGTTTTCTGTTCCTTGATGAGAGTAAATAGTTCGGATCGGGTGAAGCTCATGTAGTCATCCATATTTCTCTTGCTGTACGCTTCTGACACCAGTGTTATAGACAAGCGTATGGTTGCAAGAAAGAAAAATGACAACAGCAGAAATAGATTTACATGATTTATTTCAATAGAAACGTGTGGGTTTGGGACAGCTACCTTGTGGTATAGTTTATAAGCCGGCTGCCGATCTGGGTTGATTTCTCATAGTAGTTCTCACTGGTTGGCATGGCACTCCTCCTGCTGACTGCTGCTGACTGCCCAGACTGACCATGACAGATCTCTTCTCTGGCCTACTGTTGACTGCACTTGTACTTCCCTGTGTGACCCCTTTTATGGCGTTTTTTATGGCTCAACAGGCTCAAAAAAACGACGCGAGTATAATTAGGAGGGAAGCATTTTTATTGGTCAAGAAATAGGAACACTTTAAAATATTATTTTATTTTTTGACCGGAACTCGTGCGTTGGGCCTATGCGTAAATGACGATAATGGTCATTTTGTGATGGGGCCTTGTCCCGTTCGCATCCGGCTCTTGATATTGAGTCTGTTAGTTTATTTGCCTGCAAATCAGCTGAGATATGTCTTATTTTATTTTATAACAGTAATTTCAAATTAATAGTGTTTATTTCAGATGTTATAAGACATTAGTAATTTCAAAGTAATAGTATTTATTTCAGATGTTATAAAAGACATTTGTAATTTCGAAGTAATAGTATTTATTATATATGTTACAACACATTAGTAATTTCAAAGTGATAATGTTTATTCCAGATGTTATAAGACAGTAATTTCAAAGTAATAGTGTTTATTTCAGACGTTATAAAAAATTAGTAATTTCAAAGTAATAATGTTTATTTCAGATGTTGCAACACATTAGTAATTTCAAAGTAATAATGTTTATTTCAGATGTTATAAGACATTAGCAATTTCAAAACAATAGTGTTTATTTCAGATGTTATAAGACATTTATAATTTCAAAGTAATAATGTTTATTTCAGATGTCATAAGACATTAGTAATTTCAAAGTAATAGTGTTTATTTCAGATGTTTTAAAAGACATTTTAATTTCAAAGTAATAGTGTTTATTTTAGATGTTCCAACACATGAGTAATTTCACAGTAATAATGTTTATTTCAGATTTTATAAAAGAGATTTGTAATCACCGCCCTCTGTGGGATCAGGTTGAAATCATAGACAAAGAAGACCATTGGAAAATTCATAGACTTAAGGAATCAGCACATATGCTAGGCCGGAAAAATCTCCTGAGCCAATCAAGCATAGAAATGAATACAATATTGGAACCACTAATAAGGAGTGCCAGAGAAAATCAATAATAACAACGAAAATTGCAATATGAGCACTGGTAAAAACATGTAATGATAACAGCAAAAATTGCAATATGAGCACTGATAAAATATGAATGCTGAAGACATTAGGTTTATAATACCCAGAAATTTATACACAGATGTCCTCAAGGACACATAGCACAGTGGATAAAGGAATTAGTTGGATCCAATGACAGGACCCAAAGAGTGTGAGTTCAATACCTGGTTAAGGCAGTGGAGAACTTGGAGAAGGAATTAAGCAGGAGATAACTGATAACTGACATTCATTAGACAATTGGAATTGGAACTAGAACAGTCTACCCCAGCGGGTGAAATAAAGGGTTCAGTTCGACATTCCAACCACCTGAAGAAGGCCGGAGCATACAACAGCCGAAATATGGTGACAAAGATATGACTTCTAGAATCTCTGAGGTATTATGGTGGTTGTAGTAAGAACAGAAAGTAAGAATGCAGTGTTTTGGTGCAAGGGTTACTGTAGTATGTCTGGGGCAGTAATTGTGGCTAGCTAATTTTTGGTATAAGACAGATGATGACCAGCTCTCCCCATTCCCCATTACTGGCTTTGTACCCTATTTGTACTCAAGTGCAATAGATATTAATATTTTCCTATTGCTTGGTGAAGTGCTGTCAGTCCGTTTATTGAGTAAGATCCTGTTTTATCAGTTTACATATGAACATGCACATTTACCTAAAATCTATACATGCCAATAGAATTTAAACATTAATGCTGACTTGTTGAAAAATCAGCTGGAAAGCATTTCTTTGTTTCATAGATAAAAACTAAACAGGAAGAAAGGTTTCCAAATTCATTGCCCCTTTTAAAAACCGAGATTCAAGGATATTTCTTTTCATATCAATAGCATTTGTTGCAGGAATGCCTGTTGTTGATTGGTTGGTTGGGTTTTATGGCATATCAACCACTGTAGGTCATTCAATCCCAAATTTAGTTTATATATTAAATATATAGGATTTGTAAACATCTATAAGCTATATAAGCTAGAGCTTATTTGCTTGCACACTGCAAAATAATTCCAGGTATTACTGTCTAGGACAAGGATTTCCATTTAGTATAGACAATTTATTTGCACAATGTTAAAAAATACTTGTTGTGTTTATGTAGAAAACACTTATCTCCTGGTATTATTTTTCCTGTAAAAATTATTACAGACTGAAATGTGAGTCCAAGTAATAAAGAGAAACACAAAACAATATAAAAACAAATGACAATGCATCTATTAAGAAAAGAATTCCAATAAAGGAGGAAAATATTGAAAGACTAATTACATAGAAAACATTTAAACAAGAGAATGTGTGTTTGTGTGTATAAAGTTTGTGTCAGTCTACATGATAGACACATGTGTGAAAGAGTAGAAAAATTCATGAGAGAAAAACACAACCATGAAAAAGAGTGTTCCCAGTGGTGGTGGTGGTGGGGGGTCAGTAGTTTGTATAATGGTATACTTGTTGTGTTTATGTAGAAAATACATGTCTCCTAGTATTATTTTTCCCTGTAACAATTATTGCGGATTCAAATGTGAGTCCAAGTAATAAATGAGAAACACAAAACAATATAAAAACAAATGACAATGCATGTATTAAAAAAAGAATTCCAATAAAGGAAGAAAACATTTAAAGACTAGTTCCATAGAAAATTTATTTTGGGGGGAATATCTCATTTCTTGTGTTGTCTTGGCTTTATGAGACATTGCAGAGTCTTGTTAGTAAGTATAGCTGTCTATCTAAGGCCTCAATATCCTCTTCAACACTTCCTTATGATCAGAAGCATTGACACTTAAGCCCTGGGAAAAGAAGTGACATCTTCCACATTGCTAATGATTCCTAGAACCATCAAAGCTACTGGAAACTTTTTATATGTTGTGGGGAATGCTTGTTGTGTTTATGAAAGAACATGTCTCCTAGTATTATTTTTCCTGTAACACTTATTGCAGACTCAAATGTGAGTCCAAGTAATAAATGAGTAACACAAAAACAATATAAAACAAATGACAATGCATGTATTAACAAAATAATTAACAAAGAATTACAATTACAATAAAAGAAGAAAATATTTAAAGATTAATCAAAGGGTGCGATGGGTAAATTGTCACCATTTTATATTTTTAATTTTGCAAATATGTGTTATTTGTTTTTGATTTTGTCTACTGCACAGTATAGTAGGGTCAGTTGGGCACCATCTGTGAGAAAAAGAGCACCATAACACAATTCATTCTACCAAAAATTTGGAAACGGCATGTTGTACTGCTTGGTATTCATACCAGAAGATCCAATATGAACATTTCAAAGTGTTTGGGTGTTAATCGGAGGACAGTGCAGAGGATATGGAAAGAGTTGGATGAGTCTAATGGTGATTACGAAGGTATGGCAGCTCAGAAAACTCACTCTGATCATTTTGATAAGAAAAGAACTCCCAAATTTTTGGTGAAAGCCTCAGACTCAACACAGACTTGAAAAGGTAGTAATACCTGGGGTCAAGAGGGTGGCTGCTGGAAGACCATATGTCTGGCAACAGGACTCTGCACCATGCCACACAAGCAAGAGGACTCAGTCATGGCTGTCAGACAATTTCTATAACCACATCACCCCTTATATCTAGCCACCTGACTCCTCAGACTTGCAACCCCCTTGATTATTATGTGTGGGATGCAGTTGAGCAAGAGACTAATAAAATTCCATGTAACATCAAAGATGAACTAAAGGCAAGGATTATGGTAGCATTCACTAACTTAAACAAGGAGACCATCCAGAAAAGTTGTGAGAGATTCTGAAGTCATGTGGGGGCCATGGTTGAAGCCAATTGCAATTTTATTGAATAAATCTACTCTTTAGCATTTCAAGATAATTTTGTGTAATTTTGGTAAATATATCTGTTAAAATGAGATGTCAGCGTTATTTTCATTTTTGTGTCATTTAGACGACAATTTATCCATCGCATCCTATATATCTGTTAAAATGAGATGTCAGTGTTATTTTCATTTTTGTGTCATTTAGACGACAATTTATCCATCGCATCCTATATATCTGTTAAAATGAGATGTCAATGTTATTTTCATTTTTGTGTCATTTAGACGACAATTTATCCATCGCATCCTATATATCTGTTAAAATGAGATGTCAATGTTATTTTCATTTTTTGTGTCGTTTAGACGACAATTTATCCATCGCACCCTATATATCTGTTAAAATGAGATGTCAGTGTTATTTTCATTTTTTGCATAATCTCAAGGATAATTTGTTCATTGCACCCTGTACATAGAAAACACTTAAATTAGAGAAAGTGCGTTTTTGTATGTATGAAATTTGTGTAGGTCTACATGATAGACACATGTATAAAAGAGTATAAAAAGTCATGAGAGAAAAGTAAGATATTGAAAATGAACATGCCCCAGTGGGGGATACTTTTTCCCCTTGTGCAACTATATCTTATATAGTTGCAAAACTCTAAAAATGAATGAGTGAGAATATCATTGGCTATTCATATGCTTAAGGAGCACCCCCTAGTGATGTTTTTTAGGAAAGTCAAGTAGGATAACCCACAGTATAAATGTTAAATTTCTTACAGAAAATCACTTTTTTAAAATGCTTTTTTTTTAATAATTTAGGTTGCATACCTAAATTATTATCCAGATTGGTTTAGTTTATTTTGTTTTATGGCATATCAACCTCAATGGCTTATTTAATGCTGACAAGATTTTTAGGACAGGTTTGTATAAATAGAATACATATTCCTTTTAAGAGATTAGTTTGTAGATCAGGTTTCATTGATGCATTTTTGTAAAAAGGTTTTTGTTAAGAGTCAAATGTACTGCCAATAATATTTTTCCTCCAAAATGTATTGTTGGTAATAATTTTTTTTTCAAAAATAGATTGCTGGTATTTGTACTATAAAAACCTATTTTCACACTTTCATAGTGTTTTGACGCCAGTTTGGGGGTTAATTATTTACCTATAGCTGGGACCCTAACATGTGCTACCATCCCAGGTCAGGGTGGACCTGGGAACATCAGCAATTAAGAGGTGGTTCCATGCTCCTCAAAAACCTCCTGATCAGAGGCCATGCTGCTGGATGTAGTTTATCATCTTACCCAGAGCATGCAATTATCTGGAATTTTTAATTTTCCAAACATATTTTTTCAACAATAATCAAGGTAGTACATATTAAGTAAAAAGGGAGCTAAAAGAAGAACATAGTTTTTTGGTTAATGATAGAAATCAGTGACTGATTCTTCTCTTCCACTTCAGTCAGATTCTATTTTCAGTTGAAGCTTTCTCTCCCCCACCCCCACCCTCCCACGGCTTCAACTATCCTCACTCACAATGCCCTACATCATTTGCACCACCACTCACCTCTTGCTTTGTATTTCTCACTAAACACATGAAAATATGGGCCATCAGTGAATCATAGACAAATTATAGACAGTAGAAATAGTTTCTTTGATGATGAAGCAATAAAGAACAAAAATAGTAAGCTCTAAAGATTTACAGACTTACCAATTCCATCTGTTGTTCAATAATCCTTGGTCAAGCTTTGTCTAAATAAATGTAAAATGCTATATAAATGTAGGCATCTCCGCAGATTCACTAAAAATGAGCATACCATGATGAAAAATACCCCAAACTTAATAAAAAACAAAATTTTATTGCCAAAATCTTTAAGTTATTTTTAAGAGGAAAGAACAAAGGACTTTCCAATTATCAAATTATATTTTTTCATCCTTTAGTTAAAGTTTTTGTTTTTCTTGTGTCAATGGGTGGGCATAAATTAGCATTGGAAATTTAAGCATCATTTTGTGGTGAAAAACACATTGATTTGGAAATTCTTGGGAAAATCAAATAATTGTTGGAATTTAATAAAACTCTCTGAACTTGTTCACAAATGAATGAAAGTATTTAAAAAAGTTTATTTTTTTTAGAAAATCTTGGTAAAAATATTTTTTTACATCCCCCCCACTTATTTAACTTCATGAGCTTTTGAGAAATTCGTTTTTGTAGAGATTAATGTTTATTTTAGTTATAAGCACAAATCCTTGGAGAATATATAAATCTCTGTGATTAATTTTTTTAACTATTGTTCACACAATACAAAGCCCAAGAGCTACTCAAGGCAAAAGGGCATACAATAAGGTGCATATCATGAGGATATGTAGGATAGATAACGGTTGACCCATGACAAGAAGAGGTTAAGATCATAGTGATCAAGAAAATATCCTCTCAGGAGTCTGTTCTGCAAAGTAACAGTTCTTGGGAAGAAGTTGTTTGAGTTGAATTTCCTCATTAACAATGGAATACAACAGGAAAGAAGATGTCAACTCTGTGGGTACATGACATGGTAGGTCCTAGCTGTGAAGGTTTGAACTTGGCAGAACTAAGGAATATAACTTGTCTGAATGTCTGCCATGAAAATAGTAACAGAGTAACAAAAGACTAGCAGTGTTTTATCTGTGGGAAAAAGAGTTGTAGGGTGGAAAATAATTCATCACCCATAAAACACTTATCTCCAGACCAGATATAGCAGTAATACTTTATTTTTGGTTTGATCTGACTCTTGTGATGATAGAGCAGGGCAGGAGGAGCCAGGTACTATCTGGATCAGTACCAGAATCATTTTCCCAGTATCCTTAGTGATGGATTGTATATACAAGTTCCACTTGAGGCCTGAAGTGAGCTAGAGTCTCAATAAATGTTCACGGCAAGAAGCCTCATTGAGAACACCATCATTCATCTTGACCTGATGGTCACTTCAGAGTGGTGTAATGGTTACCAAGTTTGGTTTGGTTTGGTTTATTTTGTTATACAGCATATCAACCTCAATGGGTTATTTAATGCTGATGACATTTTTTATTGCTGATAATATTTTGTTTTGTCAAAAATCTGTTTCTGGTAATATTTTTCTTTCAAAATTGTATTGCTGGTAATAATTTTTTTCAAAAAAGTATTGCTAGTTATAGTTAACTATTTGGCTATAGCTGGGACCCTAACAGGTGCTACCACCCCAGGTCTGGGTGGACCTGGGAACACCAGCAATTAAGAGGTGGTTACATGCTCCTCAAAATCTCCTAATCAGAGGCCTTGCTCCTGGATGTAGTTTATCGTTTTACCCAGGATGCGGATGTAGTTTAATATCTTACCCAGGACAAAATGGTTACCAAGCTTATCTTGCTAAATGAGGTGTAATGTTTACCAAATCAGTTATGACCAAATAGTGAGTTTGATCCTCACTGGGTACCGCATACACATCTGAGCTACACTGAGAAAATCACCATTCATCATTACTTTAGAAAACAGTCTGCTCTGTGATAATGAAACGTTATTAACTTAGTTTTGGATGTAACGAATCTGTAGAAATTTTCCTGGTTGCTTGTGTTATAAGAGGAAAACCTGATAAGAAGGGAAGTAACTCTTTGATGACTGACAGAAATGCAGGGGAATTCAAACTGAGGATAAAAATATCATACAAAGTATTGTATTAGCTTGTTGATTAAGTTACAGTTGAAGACTTTTGATTCTGGATTATCTTGTAGACAATTAAGTAAGTAACTTGAGTCTAATCATTTTATAATTATTTCAGGTTGTGTGTGTTTGCCAGTGTATAGAGTGAAATGAACAAACCCAACGCTTGAAATAACTGTTTAACAGCTTTTATTTATTTTCTGGGATTGCCTCCTCTAAAACAATAACATCAAGAAGCTACCTTCCTGACAAATCGACTCTGGTGAGATTTAAATCTGAGTTTCATAGTCAGAAAGCGAATGTTCTGACTACTTGACTATGCAGGTAACCACAGAGAATTGTCCTATTTGACAATAGCTTAGTGGATTAAAGCATTGGTGACATAGTAATTGTGAGTTCAATCCCTGGGATGGGCAGTGTGTACTTGGACTTAGTAAAAACAGGATGACCAATAAGTGAGCAGTACTAAAAATAAGAACTAGACAAGATATCCCTAGATATGGTCAGTGGAATGTGAACAGTCTACCCCCATAGATTAAATAACAGGTTCAGTTCAGAATTCCGTGTAGGTTACCCAGATACCCCTGACAGTATACTGGAGAGCACAATGGCTGAAACATTGTGGTAACAACAAAGAAGAGGACAACAGTCTGAATTTTTAAATAGTATAAATGTTTACATCATTAATTACTAAATATTACTGATGTTGTCCTTGCCCTTTACAGGTAAGACATCTATAGACAGTCAAAAGTGTGCCCATTTTAAAGGATGTCATCTGTATGGTAGATGAATGTTTGTAGATTGATACAGTTATTAAATTTTTACTGTATATTGTTTGACGTCGGAATTACATACATTGACAAAGCTGGCAATTATGCTGAAAAATAAATGTTGTTGTTATCACAATGTTTCAACTGTTGTGGGCCTAGTGGGTTGAAGTGTTGGTTTATGAATTTGCTGACCTAGTAATTGTGAGTTCAATCCCTGGGCCGGGCAGTGTGTAGTTGGACTCAGTGGAAAGGGGACAAGCTTTAACCAAGCAGTAGTAAAAATAAGAACTAGACGAAATATCCTTAGACATGGACAGTGGAACATGAACAGTCTACCACTATAGATTAAATAAAGGGTTCAGTTCAGAATTCCCTGTAGGTTACCCAGATCAACATGCACCTGATGAAAGCTGGAGGCCACAACTGCCGAAACGTTGTGATAACAACAAAGAAGAGGATAATAATCTGCATGTCAATAGTTCCAGTCAGCTGCTGCCAGAAATGTATGAATGTTTATGATGAATGTTATTGTTAATTATTGTTATGATCCAGAATGACGATGATATTTCATCATTCTAAAAACAACATGTCTACCAGTGATGATAGATGATAAGGATATTTCATCATCCCAGAAATAAAGATAAAAAATGTCATCATTATAAAAACATGTCGCTATCAGTGATGAAAAATGATGATGATGTTTCATCATTATAAAAACAACCCTTCCACCACAACAGTTCAGACTAGAGAAGCAAGTAGCAGTAGCCGTAGTAAAAGGAAAAACAATACATACGTATCACCACTGCTCTGAAAAATTGAAAGTTGACACTATCTTTAACTACGAAATTCTTGGAACAAGCTAAAACAAGTAAGCACAAACTTTTAAAGAAACAAAAGAGAGATTAACACTGAGAACCTTTTTAACAGAAATAATACCAATATCTGTAATTCAAATCATGAAAAAGAAAAATACAAATTCTTGTTATTAATGTCAACACATGTCACAAGTTTTATTATTGTTGTTATTCTTTATACATTTTTATTCATTTTGTTTTCAGTATTAAGAAAAGTAAAAAAGATTCCTCTATCAACTGCTACTACTACAAATACAGATGTTGGAGTTAGCTCCTCCTCAGTTCCTTAATCCTTCAACAGGGGTCTCTCTCCCCTGGCTATAGATACTGTCTGACCCTTCACCTCGATCACTTTTTTCCTCAGGCATTGGGCCTTATACCACCTCGCAGATGTGAGCTCTCACAGATACAGTGTTTCCCAAATTCTGGGAACACGCTAAGAACAATAGACGTACATACGAACACTCACCACAACACACACACACATAATATTCACCACACATACTCAATTTAACTGTCCATGTGCTTGTAACTTGTACTTGTTGTTAATAAGTATATTTGTTTGTATATAATTATCGGTCTTGTTTGTTTTTCTTTGGACTTAATTAAAGTCCAATATTCTCATGTGGTTGGACCGGCTAGCAGGAAATTTTAACTCACATATGTTCTTCTACAATACATAATCGCCGCCACAGTCCACTACACAGATAATAACAGGGTAACTTACGTTACACATACCCAACATCCAACAACTCTTTTTGTTTCAAATAATATCCTCGGAGTTTTATGTGCAAAATTTCAGCTACAGATAAGCTGCTTTTGTTTCTTTTTTGTTCTTGTAAATTTCCTCAGTATGAGTAAGTGCTGAAAAGTTCTCAACTTGGCCAAGAAGGGAATTAAAATCAAATTCTGATGTTTGTTCATTTGGTCAGATATTTGCAGTGGTGGTAAACTGATTCTTAAAATTTTAATTTATTATATTGGACTTCATTTTTTCAAAGACATAATTTTTTATTCTTTTCCAAGAGATAAGGAAGAGATTAAACATTGAGAAAAAAAAACCTGTTAGGACAAGAGAACAATAAAAGAACAGGAATTAAGAAAACAAAAGATAATGATAAAAATTGGATTTAAATTTTTGAAATTCAACTTTCACTGGGGGACAAGAAACCGAATGAGAGTATGGAAAACAAGAAGTGCAAGAAAAGAAGCTGGTAGCAGAGAACTTACAATTACATTTAACCACTTTAACTGTAAAATAATGACACCTTGCTGCCAATCTAGTACAGAGCTTAAATTCATAAAGTCTAGGGACAAGGAGGAAAGCTCATTAGAACAATTACCAGGAAAATATTTATAGAAAAGGCAGAGGTAAGCTATGTTACAGTGGTGGGAAATGTACTGAGATGCTAGGTCAGGACCAATAATATTGCAGATTATGAATTGGAATTAATGCAAGAAGGTGCAATATCTGTTGTTCTTTAATAATCCAGAAATGTGTTTGTCATTTGCATTTAATAAAACTATGACAAATCATCCTAATCGCTTTGATCCTGCTTAAGTTCCAGTTGAGATGAATGATTGAATTGAATAATAGTCAACCCTGAATGAATGTACTATATGGTCATGGTGAATTTAACAACTTCTAAGAATGTTTCCAGCAATGGCACTATTACCTCATGAAGTGCATAGCTTCACAAGGAGAGTACTTTGAAGGTAACAAGTGTCAATAGTGACCAGATAAGTAAAATTTGCTTTTCACTGAGCCATTCCAGTAATTAAATTGTCACATCTCGTATTTATAGGCAGAAAGACGGTTGCAAATATTGGAGGAGAAAATAAAGAACTGCTACTCATCTCTCTTTCCACCTCTGTAAATATAGTAGTATTAGTAACAATAGTTACAGAAAATGGACCCCAAGGGAGATTCTAATTACTGTTAACTGATCAATGAAGAACTGTTCCTATTTTCAAAGTATTAGGCATGACTGAATTAAGTGAATCATTCGGTGTACAGTTCTAACAATAGGAGCTGTCAGCAAAAATTTAGATGAAATGCAGCCAGGTGAGAGAAAAGACGTCTTAAAAGAGAATTTATTTACATACTGAATAAATCTTCACACAAACATTTGAATAAAATACAATATATCAAATGATTTGATATATTGTATTTCCTTGCATCAAAGACAGCTACAGTTTAATTAAAAATAAAATTTACACAATAAATCTTTAAGGCTGAATATTATGTTGCTTATAGGACTCAACAGAATCATTTCATACTTATTTAAAGTGGAGCTGCATAAAATACAGTTTGATGGTGAATTGTAATGGTTTGGTGCATAATTATCAGACGTTTTTTAAACTATATTATAAAAAAAGAAACATAACAATTCAACAGTAACATTTTTAAATGATTATTCTAGAGCGTATGATTATCGACACACATTTTTGTAATCTGGAAATAAAATAATATTCTTATTTAAAAAAGTAAACAAAACTGCATTTTTTATTAACAAATAACATGTCTACAAAAACGCCTGATAATTATGCACCAACCCAATAATAATATGATATATGTGGGGAAGGGTGTATACATGTATTAGCAGGACCAGTGCAAGGGTCCCCCACCAACTTATGATATGCTTCCAAACACACACTACTACATCTCAATTTTCATAAGGTAGTATTCATATAAAATACACACACACACACATATATATATATATCAATTTTCATAAGGTGGTATTCACATAAAATAAAAATTTTCATAAGGTAGTATTCATATAAATTACAAATCTTTTTATAACCTAATTATGCACAACAATGAATCATATGCAATAAAGGTGAAACATTCAACTAGAAAAATTGAAAATAAATACAATGTATCTAAATACAAATTAGAGACATGTCATAATAGATAATTCCATCTTAAATCAACAATGTTTTGCAGTAATTTTTAAGATCAATTTGAGATTTTTCTTGTTAAAAAGTTGAATAATTTTTTAATATGTTCATCATTAATACTATCTCACAGCTCTAGCCCGACTCTCATGAACAACAAAATCTTTGGGTGCTGAGCTGAAATTGACTATTTTACAGTTTAACACCTGCACTATATATGTAATATGTTGTAATTTTATTGCCATCTATCTATCTATCTATCTATCTATCTATATATATATAGGTAACTATACTCGTTTCGAAAAACCCTCGAATTTTTGATTTGCCAATAATCAAATCAATCTTGAGGGAAAAAAAGGTTTTAAAAAAGAAAGAGCTAGAAACATGAAAGTCTGTTGAAAAAAATTGCACAGATACAGGTTTGAAGCCCAAAGAAAAAACCTGACACGAGTAAACAACTAACTAACTAAAGAGCTCAATACAACCGTAGAGCAGACCTAGATAAACCTAGTGAGCCAGACAA